>BSBK01003571.1:2047500-2315000 GCA_027943335.1 Chamaecyparis obtusa
ATCATTCTTGTTTTCCCTTAGCACTTACTTTAATGCATTAGATCTCATATCATACATTGTTGGTTATCATCTTCTTTATCATTGCATAAGTGTTTGTCATACTTTACATTTCATATACATACATTTATATTTGTATATTGAATACCACCATCAAACTCTCCTTTTATCTAGATCATCGATTAGCACCACTTCATCCATTTTAGGTTGTGATAATCAAATTTTGTCTAAGGGTGGGGTTTGGTATTTCAATATATATAGAAAGTGGGGGTCTACCACTAATCTCTATTTTCTATATCACATTTTGGTGAACCCAACTCATAACATTTTCCTTTTGATTTGGTTTCTAGATCTCCTTCATTATATGCATTTAGATTTGGTAATTACATCTTCTTTGCATTACATCTACATATCTAGATCTACTTTGTATATATTGTTTTAGTCGCATCTTTTCTACATTGTATCCATTTAGATTCATATTTCATTATTGTACATGCTTAAATTTGAGAGTTAAATTTATTTGGATTGCAAGTTTTTTTTCTAAATTTCATTGCATCTCTCTTTCCTTTCATTTTCTTGTGTATGAGATTTATCAATTTGAGTCCCACATATAGTATTTCAATTAGAAGTGTAGACACCTAAATTTGATTACATAATTGAGTAATCATATTTAGTTCTCTCCTAAAATATTTATCAATTAAATACTTAATATTTATTTAATTTATGTCAGCCCCCTAGTTAATTAATTTAATTAATTAACTATAGTCCAATTAATAATCTAAATGACAACCCATAGTCTGATAATTAATTATATCACCTTCCTCTATTAATTTAAATAAGTACATTTATCTATTTAAATTAAATCATAAATCCTATTTCCTCCCACTTGGAATTAAATACTACATTTAATTCAATTTGAGCACATGACTCCTAACATTAACCCCCATCTAACCAAACCTCCAACCACCTTACCTTTAGTTCTAACTCAACCCAACCCATTCACACATACTAATCTTTCTTAATTAACCAATTATGACCCATAATTAGATAATCCAATCCTCCACTCATTCTCTCTCCTCCCATCACATCCTTCTAATTCTCCTACTTGCCTTCTAATCGAAGTCTAATCACCCACTAAACATTTATACAATCATAATCCATGGGTTAAGAAATCCTAACCCAACCCAAGTCAACCTCATGTCACATCCTCACATCCCCCAACCTCCAAATCTCATGTCAATCTTAAATGCTCTTACATTCTTCTTACACACTTCACCCATTTCTTACACCTTTGTCTCCTCTCACATCTCCCAAAATGGTCACATTCCCCCATTCATCGAAACCTCTCTCCGTGTGACACTTGTCACAATAAGAGGCATTTGAGAAAGAAAAATCCATGTACTCTCTCTCAAATGAATCTTTGGCCTTCCTTAGGTTTTCATCTTGACCATCCATTCAACCCTCCTCATACGTATAAATTGAGCCCTCTTCTCCTTCATTTTCATCCACCATCCAAGAAAAGTTATAATGCCCATTTGAGATCCAAAAATATAAACCATATCCTTATAATGCAAAAATCCCTACACACTTTTAAGCTTGAGCAACTTTATTGAGAACATATCCATCTTGGACAAATCTAATTACATTTGGAGCTATTGGGAGCTTGAAGGTTTGCATTATTTTCTTTCATTTGTTGGTCTTCTCTTAAGTGTTTATCTATTTTGTATTTTTAAATGTTTATCTTGCTTCATATTCCTTAACACTGCATTTTAGGTGATATATTTGGCATGCCTGATGGGACCCACTTCAAGGGTCATTCTCCTCAATCTTTTTCTATTTTTTAATGCAAAAACTAACCGAATAACTAATGTTTTTTGTTGTTTGAGTGTGTTGCAAGTTGTTTGGTGGTTTTTGCAAGTTGGAAAGTTTAAGTGCAGGTATTGGTGCCATAATTCCCTTTTTCATATTTTACACAACTGTAAAAACAAGCATCGACGGGATTATGGGAACAATCGACGGGATCGAGGGATAAACCCGAGGGATCGTGTTCCTGCAAAATAAGCCCTTCTTTGTCTTGACTTCTCTCTCTGTCTCTTTGTCTTTTTTGGCAGTCAGAGGGATCATACCTTGACCTCACAAGAATGCACTTTGACCATACGAGATCACAAACATAATTTTATATAACCCTTAAGGTATTTAAAACACTCTCAAAAACCTTGAAACTTGTACCCTTAGATCATTGTCTAATTTCACAAGATTGCGTGTTGACCAAGAAATATCATGGCAGTAGGTATTGCATTTATTAATTCTATCAATTATTATGTTCTATATTTTTTTATTGACAGACCCACAAGATCACAAGTACAGACCGTGGGATTGTTATTTTATTGTTCGTGGGATTGCAAGTATAGTCAGTAGGATTGTGAATTAAAAATTTTAAAATAGAATTTACACATTGTCTTTTGGTGCACTAAAAAGAACATAGTATGCATACACAACACCTCACTTTTTCAATTTGTGTTTAAAATAAACAAAGGCTAAATTTGACAATCTTCACACTTCAAATTTAGGCTTAAAAAGAACTAAAACAAATTCTTGAGTGCCTAAAGGTTAATAAACAATGCAACAAACACTTATGTTTGGGCTTAACACAAATCACACAATCTTGAATGCTAAAGAGAAGTAACCCTTGTTGTTCTTACAAAATCAAACTTTGCTTCTAAGCATTGTCATTTGCTTTCAAAAGAACATTGCATACTAAACATGCGTGTTTGATGTTCTAGGATAGAGAACACTTAGCTTAATTAGGTTGAATTTGGACATAGATTATTCTTGGTGTGTTTGTGTAGACAATAAAAAATGGTCAACGCCTATGTGTCCCCTTTTTTTTAACATGTCTTTAATGTCTAATTTGCATCCTTGATTCACTAATATTTCTCCTTATTTTTTCCTCATTTGTTGACCTAATCAATCACTTTCAAAAGCAATGCAATTCATTATCAAAATTATTAGTCATTTCAACTCCTTATCAAAATAAAAAAAATTGATCCTTTGCCTCATCAAAATCATCAATTTGGTAAAATCAATTAATTTGCCTTCTTTAGGGGTAAATAACCCATAATTTATCTCTAAGTCTTAGCCTTGATAAATAAATTACATTTATTTATCTCATTTTCCCTAAGTTTCATAAGTAATTAATTTGACATTAATTAATTGGCTAATTATTTATTTATAGAATTTTCATAATTCCTAAATCCTAATTTCTATTTTGTGGGAATAAATAAATTTTAAAATTTAATAATTCCCTCCTTTTGCCAAATGGGATTTTATCCCTTAATTTGTGCTTCACCTACTTTTCTAGCCACCACTTCTTCTTTTTTAGCCTCCATTCCCTTTTTCTTTTGTCATAAACTGTCATAGTTTATGACAATTTTCCTTTTTCCCTTTTGTCATAAGTGTCACAGTTTATGATAATTTTCCCTTTTTTCCTTTTGTCATATTTGTCATAGTTTATGACAAATTGCCCCTTTTTAACTCACTTTTTTAATTGTACATTCAATTTGTCATAAGTTGTCATAATTAATGACAAATTTTCTCTTTCAAATTTTCTAATTTCCATAATCTGTGACAATTTCCCTTTTGCTCACTTAATTGCTAAATTTCCAATTTCTCTTGCAAATTCTATAAATTGAGATCAATTCTCTCATTTTGGCTAACCATACTCCTTGTACTGTCATTATCATCATTTTTCTTTCAATTATAGTGCACATATTTTGTCAAGATCAAGAGCTACATCAATCAACTTCAATGGAGAATAAAGGAGAACATGTAAGCTACATTTGAAGGGGGTTTTTATGTTATTTTTACATATATTTTTGAATCCTTATTTCAAATGGATTTTATGGTAGATTAGATTGGTTTGCATATATTGTTTCTGAGATTTTTTATTCCCTCATTTATGCTTTCTACCCTATTTTCTAGTCTTAAATTTGGTGAACCTGACGTGAATATGCAAAATCTAATTTGGTTTTGTATTTTTTGATGTATTTTGCAGGTAAAAGAACAAGACTTATGCACTTGGGAGTCTAACTTGTGATAATTGCAAGATTTTTCTTTTAGACATGCAACAAAAAAAATGTTTAAGTAGGCTTTAAGATAAACTACAAATGCACATCTAGACTAATTAGTGGGCTAAATGAGTAACAAATTTCACATAGTCTAATTAGGAGGATAATTGACTACAAATTTCACATAGCCTTTAATTAGTGGGTAAATAAATAACAAATTGCACATAGTCTAATTAGGTGGATCAGAGAACCAATAGTTTTTACCTAGTTTTAATTAGGAAGGAAAAGAACAACAAATTATTATATTTTAATCATATTTCCTTTCTTAATGGGTTAGTGAAAAATAATTATCATGCAATTTTAATTGGGAAGGAAAAGAACCATAAATTGTGTTTTCTATCACATTTCCTTTCTAAGTTGAAAATGAACTTTTTCTTTTAAGTGTTTGGTGTGTCTTCTCATTTGTAATCCCAAAGGGTTGTATGGATGTATCCTCTCCCCTCACCTTTGCGGATCTTGGGAGTAAGAGAATCTATGCAATTATTTTAGAGAGACCTATCGTGGACCAAGGCGTTCACTTTGAATGTGCCAAGGGATGACCTCAAGCAGTAACAAGCCATAGCCAAGTCTCCATCAAAACTGCTACTTTCTTCTTTCTTTTTTCACACCAAGGGAATGTGCAAGTTTTCATTTGATGTCAACTGCTCATCCACGTCTTTATGCACATCAAATTTTTTTATAATAAATCATGCCTTCTTAATTTATTTAAATTATATTCACTGTCATCATGATGAAACATGCAAAATTCAATGGGAGGAAAAGCTCCCTTTCTTAAAAGCCATGGTTTTGGTCTTTTGGGTTTCTTTAAGGTTCATTTGTTTTATAGATACATGTGAAGTACTTTCATATTTTATATTTTAAAAGGGTTTTAGTATTACAAGTACACAATTGTTTAGTTGTTTAATAGGAGACTATTGAGTGCTAGGTTTAATTTATTTTATAATGGATGGTTAATTTTAAGTGTTCCCATTTCAAATCATTCAATTTTACTCTTAGATCAAAGATCTATATAGTATCCTATAATTTTGCTTTCACTTATGACTCATGATTTTTATATGTTTATTTTCATTGTTAAATAAATACTTAAACTTTTCCACCATCATTCCATATAACTAATAATGCAATTGAAATGAAAATTTAACCAGCATTATTTCAGTGATCTTTAATTTTGAAAAAAGCAATCATAAGTTACATAACTAAAAATTAAAATTAATACAAGAATAAAATAAGTTTATTTGAAAAACCACTACTACGAGTAAAATAAGTTACATGAGTAAACCACTAATCATGAATCATTGGTCAATGAGTTTGTCTTGAAAACTACACAATTGAATCGTGATAGAAATGTCTCAATTTGACTTGCCATGGAAAATAACCTCCACTAATATATTAATCATAGTTATTTAATAATATTTTAAATCTTTACAATTATATATATATATATATATATATATATATATATATATATATATATATATATATATATATATATATATATATATATATATATATATATATAGACACACACACACACACAAGCATATACATACATATATTTATATAGATACATGCATATTTATATACACCTACATAGATATATGTCTGTGTGTGTGTATGAATGTGTGTGTATGTATATTTGTTTGTAAGTGTGTTTACATACATACATACATATACACATATATATACATATACGAGTATGTGCAGGATCATGGTATGCCAAAAAGTGGCGATGTGAAAAAATAAACTTTTCACTCGTCCAAAAGCACACAAATCTATTTGTTGAGTTTTTAGTAGGCCTGGGTGTTAGTACACCTGGCCAAGCCAAAAGCCAAACCACAGACCTAATCGGATATTCAAATTTTGCTGGTAATTATATATTTACATAACTCGGTCATGTTCAACATTTTCACTGTGAAAATGTTGAACGCAGATAGGGCTTTCAGATATCCAACTTTATCTCCTTTTTTATTTTGCTTGAATCTTAAGGTAAGTTCAATCTTCAATTTTTTATTGTTTTTATTGTGTTTTAATAGAAATTTATAGCTTTTTATATAAAAATTAGCCCGTTTAAATGATTTTTTGTATTGTTTTTTTAAATTCATTGTAATTATCTACTTGTTTTCTAATTGTAATCAGACATGGAATCAAAAAACCATCCCAATGATCTCGCAAACAATCCACAACCACCTCCCAACAATCCCCCACTTGCAAAAGATGAACCAATCTCAAACCCTCGCCATTTAGAGGATCTAATAGGAGACAATCTAAATGAACTTAGAGGATTTCAAGCCACCTATGCCAATATCCCCACATTGTGCCCCATGTTTATGACATTGAACTCAATTATTGAAAACATGGAGAAATGTACAGAGCAACATAGTGTTGTACTTCTTTGGCGTGATTCCATGCAAGCCCAGTTTGACGATGGGCTTGACTATGATCAAGTCATGAACCTAAACATAACAAAACATGACATATGTAATCTTTTTGTGGATCCTAAAACTAGTCTAAAAGTGGAACCTAAAAAACCCAAGTTGTCAATTAAATAGTGCACAAATAGTGCAATACGTGACAACTTTTGGGACTGCTGGTGGATGGTTATTGATAGACCACCTCACAACAATTTGGATGTCCCATTTTATTTTATTAAAAAATTGTATGCTGAATTTGTGCTCAGTAACAAGGTCAATTATTGGAGTATGAGACCGAACTAGGGTGTAGGTTTAGGTGCTCCTCAAGATAGGCCATGGGCACACCGGGTGAAATCCTGCACATATGTGCCCCCTCCTAAGATTTCACCACCTCCCACAGTGTAGTATCCTAACATTATTGTTGAGGCTGGCTCACAGACTATTCGAGCCATTCACACCTTGAGTGATTTGCTGGTTACGTAGAGAACAACATTGTTTCCTCCTCATCCTGATGCTTCTAGCCCTTCCACATCCTCCACGAGCTCACATGTTTGGGTGCCCCACACTTGCATTATGTGCAAGAATCCATGCTTAGGTCCCCTGAATGATATTGATGCATATAATTACATCTTCAAGGTGGACGATTCTACACAGCACACTACAAGCACTGAAGCACCTCATGAAGATGTGCATCAAGGGCATACAAAGCCATGGATTCCTACTATTACAGTAAGGGTAAATAGTTCACTTTTTACATTGTATTTAATTTTTATCGTTCATATTTTTAGTAGAATTTTCTTATAATAATTTCCCACTTATGTTTTTTTATGTGTTACATTTATGTTCAGTTGATGATAGAGGAGGAGATGGCATAGGTGGAGGGGTTCACGCTTTCGGCCATATCATTTGGTCTTGACACTTCCATGGTACATATGTTTTAATGTACTCATTGGTTTCCTTAAATTGTTATAATAGTATATGTACATCTATTTTCTAATTTTTATGATCATCTTATTACATACTGATGCAGGTGTCACCAGTTGCCACCAAGGGGCAATGTGAGGGGGTGCAAGCATCAGGTGTTGACAAGGGGAAGGTAATTAAGTAATTTAGTTTGTTTATGCATACATGTATACTTGTCAGTTGTGCCTACTCATTTTTAATTTACATGGTTTATTTGATAGAGAGTGGTATCTGATGTTGTTGTGAGACCCTATTGCCATGATAGAGTCACATGCATATCAATTCACAGTGATAGCCCCATGGTATGTATATTTCTAAATTTATTTGTGTGTATTTTACTATCAAGCATATATAATATGATCAAGTTATGATAGTATGAAGTATCTGTTTGACTTTTGTAGGTCACTCCTAGTTCGAGGGAGGTAGAACGCGAAGGGTTTGTATCGCTGATGACTCAGCCAACATTTCCTAAAGAAAGTTCAACATAAGTAAGTTTTAATATTAATTCAATTATTTTGTAAACCTATATTTTCTACCAAGGATGTAACATTAAATAGTATAACTTGTAGATCAATCTCATGTGTAATTCATCATTTGAGTGAATTCAAAATTTATGTGCTACATTGTATTCATGTGTATCTGATGCCCTTAACCAAGAAAATCTGATGTAGAGCCCTCTACTATCCCCTCATGGAACCCAACTCAACTTGAGGATTCTACAAGCATCTTGGAATCTACTCAAGGAGTTAGTCTCAACTCAAGGAATCTTTGTTTATTGATTGTAAAACATTACATTTTTTCTTTCTACACTCCCAAATTGACATCCTCTATTCACTCACATAGATCCCCTACAAAAAGGACTCAAAAATCCTTCAAAACCCGACTGCATCATCTATCTAAGCGTCTAACTGCTTGGTAACAGTCTCAAACCGACTGTCATAACCAAAATATGATTTAAAGATGTTGTTAAGTTGACAACTAATGTTTTCAACTTGACAACTTGAATCTAATACCCCTTCTTATAACTTTTAAAAAGGTTTAAAACAACCTTTGTAATCCAAACTAACCTATAACCCCATATGAGCCTTATAGGCTTATTTTGCCAATACAGACAAATTCCATATTTTAGCACTTTAAGTTCTTTTACATCCTTTGATTGACTCTACTGGCCATTTGATATCCATTATAGACCTTATAGGTCCTTAGATCAATCCAACTAACCTAGGATTAACTTAATCACCCCTAGTGACCCCTAGGTACTGCCATTTAATGGCTTACAATGCATGATCATTTACAAAGGATTATCAATCATTACAAAATATCAGAACACTCACCTCTTGACACACCAATCAAAGGATCCATTTAAATGCTTAATTTGTCTCTTGACACACCAGAATGCTTGCCAACATATGAAATGGTGCTTAGTGGACCTTCAGAACTGATGCAAGAGCATCCTAGGATTCTTGGAAATCCTGTATCAACCAAAAATATGTTTTTCTTTGAAGGTAGATTGTTAGTTTTGATCTTGGTTTGATGGAATACTTTCTCAGTTTGGGAGACTGGTTGCTTGATTTCTATGGTTAGTGATAACTGTGTTCCTTGATCATGCTTGGCGTGGTCGATTAACTGGTGCTCAGTTATTTCCTCTATTGCTTGGTGTTCTTTCTTACCAACTGGATTGTTTTGTTAGATTGTCTTGGCCGACTAACGCATTTAATTTGGGTCACACTCCTTGAGTTGTGGATTGACCGTTGGACGTGTGGGGACCTAGATTTGGCATGTTGCATTCTTCTATGTGGATCTGATGACCGTTTGGGGCCATCTTTGAGAGTCTATTTATTTTGTAAGCTATGTGAGAGTCGACTGATGTTTTAGTATTTAATATTTATTTGTAAGGGTTTATCATTTCATTAGCTAACTTTTGGCTAGGAATCGGTATTTATAGGTTTTTTGGGTAGATGTTTAGGAGATCAATTTTGTTGGGGAAGGGAGGTTAGTATCCTGCAAGCTTACGAGCAGGAAGATTGCATGGAAGTTTGAGTACAAGTTTAGATCTTTCTTGGGTGCCTACCAGTGTGCTACCTATTGTAGACCTGGGCTAGTTGAATGCTGAGGTTGTGGAAAAGATTTAGATCCTGCAATAGCTTATAGACTATTACCTGCTTTGTATTTGGTCATAACCGGGAAGGCCTTACAGCCTGACACATTGCATGTAATCAGTAATTTGATGAATAAAGACTTCCATTTGGTTTCAGATCTATTGTTGTTACTGTGTATTTCCATTGCATATTTGTTTGGCTGCAAGGTCGATCAGTCCTTAATTGGATCCACCATCCTTGACTACATCAGGTGGTATCGGAGTGAAGGCTGTTCATGTTTAAGAAAATTCTATTCCAATTGGAGCCAAGTGGATCTTGTGTGTTCGTATCTAGATCTTGATTTGACGATGCCTCCAAGGAGAAACTGTGAGATCTCTGGAGAAGAGGAAGCTACTGGAGAATTTAGTATTGATGATTTTAGGGCCTTGTAGAAACAAGTGCAAGATGTGCAAGAGGAATTGAGAAAGAAGAAGCCTAACTTGAAAGAGGATAGTGATGATGAGTCTAAGGAAGATCATTTTGAAGAAGCTATAGAAGAAGCTAGAGATTCTGAGGAGAATCAAATTCTGAAAGCTATGTCTAAGATTGGGAAAAGACCTAAGATTGAAGTTTCTACATTTGTTGGAAGCCTTAGGAATTGATTGATTGGATCAATGAGATTGATGAATAATTTGAGTATGAAGAAATAGAAGATCCTTATAGGGTTAGATTTGCAAAGACTAAGTTGAAAGGTCATACAAATATCTAGTGGAGAGAAGTTCAGTTGGAAAGAGGTAGAAGAGGAAAAGAAAAGATCACTAAGTGGAACTGAATGGTGGATAAGTTGAAGAAGCAATTCATTTTGGTGGATTATGAATTGGACATGTTTAAGAAGATGCAAGCTTTGAAGAAGACTAACAAATCAGTATAGGAGTATACCGAGGAGTTTTATAGAATCCTAATTAGGAATGGTCATTCTGAAGATGATAAAGAGAAGGTTTCTAGGTATGTCTATGGTTTGAGACCTAGTATTCAAGAAGAGTTACTTATTGTGTGGATGACAAAAAATGGTGATGCTTATCAGATGGAATTAAATATTGAAGAGAAGCTGAATAAGAAGTTTGAAGGAAGACAAGGTAATAGGAACAAAGGTGGTAAAATTGGTGAAGCGGTTGCTGAAAGTAATGTGATAGAGAATCCTAATTCTGATGTGGGATCTAGCAGTGGTCAAGTTACTAAGAATGCTGGACAGAGAGGAAGGTGGAAGAATGAGTTCACTGGTACTTTTTATAACTATGGTGAAGCTGGTCATAGAAGTTGGCAGTGTCCTACGAAAAGAGTTGCATTAGCTGCTGAAGAAGACATTGAGAATGTTCCAGAGAAAGGTGAATGTCTTGTCATTGGGAGATTAGCTACATGTGTTCATGAACTGGTACAAAGGAGGAATTTGTTTAGAACCAGATGTAAGTGAAAGGATAAGGTATGTAATGTCATAGTTGATGGTGGCAGCTCTAAGAACTTCATTTTAGATGAAATGGTTAGTAAGTTTAATTTGGAAAGAAGGAAACATCCTAATCCTTATCAGATTAGCTGGATACAAGATGTTTCTATGGTTAGAGTTGAAGAACAATGCTTGGTTAAGTTTCAGATTGGATCTTACCATGATGAGATCCTATGTGATATATTGCCTATGGATGCTTGTCATCTATTGCTTGGTAGACCCAGGCAGTTTGACATGAATGTTTTGTTTGATGGTCGTGCTAATACCTATGTGGTTAGGCATGAAGGAGCTCAACATAAGCTGATACCTTTATAGGAGATAGGGGTTAAGGGATGTGGAATTATTGGGTGTTGTCCTTATGACAAACCTCAAGAACACAGGGTTGATGAACCTATTCCTGTTAAGTCTAGTTTGAAGGAGAAGGAGAATGATATCTCTGAAGAGTTTGTTGAGATTAAGAAAAAGATGGTCTTGCTAGTAGAGATGGTACAAAAAATGGTGACATTTGTGACATAAAGAGATGCAGATGATACTAAGTTGGTTGAGGAGTCTGGAATGGATGAACATTACCGAGGCACTGATGTGATCAATAGTGGTCAGAGTCAATTTCTATCAATTGTCGACCAGAGGGGTAAACAAAGTGGAAACAAGAAGGAATTTTTGCATGAGGTAGTGAATGAAGTGAAGATTACTTGGGATGAAGGACAAGAGGAGATATGGGTGAAGAACAGATTTGGCATACCTATTTTGATTCCCTTGAGGCGTTCCTGATTTCCTTATGAGAAAAATATTTCTTACCTGGGGTGTCTAATGCAAGAGCATCCTAGGATTCTTGGCAATCCTGTATCAACCAAAAATATTTTTGTCTTTGAAGGTAGATTATTAGTTTTGATCTTGGTTTGATGGAATACTTGCTTGGTTTGGGAGACTGGTTGCTTGGTTTCTATGGTTACTGGGGTGCTTGGTCTTTGAAGAATGCTCGGTGACTGAAGGCATCAGTTCACTGGTGCTCGACAATAACTGTGTTCCTCAGTCATGCTTGGTGTGGTCAGTCAATTGGTGCTCGGTTATTTCCTCTGTTGCTTGGTGATCTTACTTACCGACTGGATTGTTTTGTTAGATCAGGTTGGCTGACTAGCGCATTTAATTTGGGTTGCACTCCTCAAGTTGTGGATTGATCGTTGGACATGTGGGGACCTAGATTTGGCATGTTGCATTCTTCTATGTGGATCTGATGACCATTTAGGGCCATCTTTGAGAGTCTATTTATTTTGTAAGGCTATGTGAGAGCTAATTGATGTTTTAGTATTTAATATTTTTTTGTAAGGGTTTATTGTTTCATCAGCTAACTTGTGGCTGGGAATCAGTATTTATAGGTTGCTTGGGTAGATGTTTAGGAGATCAATTTTGTTGGGGAAGGGAGGTTAGTAGCCTGCGAGCTTAGGAGCAAGAAGATTTCTTGGAAGTTTGAGTACAAGTTTAGATCTTTCCTAGGTGCCTACCAGTGTGCTACCTGTTGCAGACCTGGGCTAGCTAAATGCTGAGGTTGTGGAAAATATTTGGATCCTGCGAGATCTTATAGATTGTTACCTACTTTGTGTCTAGCCATAACTAGGAAGGCCTTACAACCTGACACATTACATGTAATCGATAATTTGATGATTAAAGACTTCTATTTGGTTTCAGATCTATTGTTGTTACGATGTATTTCTGGTGCATATTGGTTTGGCTGCAAGGTCAGTCAGTCCTTAATTGGATCCACCAACCTTGATTGCATCAGGAACAAATTGGTCCGGCATGTTTGTGAACATTCTACTGAATTCATGTTTTGAATGAGATTGTCCAAACAGAGCTAATGGCATAGTTGATTTAGTGTCGGGACGAACAGTTTGGAAGAAACCCAATGGTGCAACTTTCAACTGACCCTCACTGCAAGTTTTGGCATCAAGCAAGACTGGCATGCCAAATTCAAAAAAATGTGAATCTCCTAGAATAGAGATAGGTTATTGTAGGCCTTAGAAACATGGTCATGTAGCATCTTAGAGTTCCCCGATACGTCTCACGAGGTCTAAGATATGAGTATTGAAAGATCACTGCCCAATCGTTCTTGTGTGTGAGTGATTTACACCTTCATGAAATAACAAGATTTAAAAGACAATTACACTATTCAAAGAAAACTAATCTAAATAATGCACAATTAATCTAAATATCTCATGGATCTCTAAAATAAAGTGGTAAATGAGGCTCTCAGCTATGATCCTCACTAGTGACACTCTAAAGATGAGAATTAAGCTATATGATATGCAAATTTAGATCTATTCTATAAAATTCTAGCTCTATTTGATGAACAATCTACTATGATCAAAGCAATTTAAGCTAATTAGCAATGAAAAATGATAAGTGAGTGATGTGGATGCAAATTGCAAGAGTTTTGCTGCAATTCAAAGATATGGAGTGGATGAATTATGCTTCTAAATGCCTTCAATATATAAGATTTTCCCAAGGGTAGGGGGTAGAGTGAGATAACCATGGTTATGCTTGGGTAAGGTCAATTGGCTTTTCTTTGTCCATAAATGGGGGGACAAGGAGGGGACAATCATTTAAATGGTTTCAAAAGGCTGGACCATTTCAACAAAAGTGAGTGATTTGTGTCCATTGTCTCCTTTTTGCTTTGTTGAGGGAAATTAGTATTTATTAATTAATTAAAGTAATTAAATTTAGCCATGAAGGGTAAGATGTTCATTTTGATTTTTGCTTTCAACAACTATGTCATTAATTGAATTTAATCAATTTTGTAGTGTTTTTCCCCTTTTCAAGCTTTATTTAATCATTTAATCATTTAATTAAATTTTCCTTTGATTTGAATTGCCTTTGTTCCATTTATTGATTTTTCATGCTATTTGATGATTTGATTGCACCTTTTGATTGATTTAAGCCTTTTGCCAATTTTTCATGTCTACAAATGCCCCTCTTTGAGTCGATGTACGAAGAACACCGATTCAAAGATTCCCTTGGTATGATGATCTGATTCTGTTCTGGTTCTATGATTCCTCGATTCCTCTGATCGTTCTAATTGATATACTTCTTGATGATGATGATGTGCCTCTGATGATGGTGCTGATATGATTCTGATGCCTCTGATATGATATGGGTCCTGGTTTGATGATAGGTCCTGGGTTCACTAATTTTTGATATGTTGATAGGTCTGATATGATATGGGTCCTGGTTTGATGATAGGTCCTGGGTTCACTAATTTCTGATATGTTGATAGGTCTGATATGATATGGTAAACTAATCTAATACTGATTTGCCTCCTGATATGAAATTGATATGATATGATAACTTGATATGATATGCCCCACTGATAAATATTTTTGATGTGATGCCAATTTGATACTCTGATGCCCCCTCAGAAATAAAACATATTGAGCCCTTGATTTGAAAGATTTTGATTGATTGGAATATGTTTTGATTTTTTATACCGTTATAAAGAAATAGGCAAGTTTGATTTATGCTCCGGCTAATGAAGATGTCATATAATAGGTCCAAAGTGCATTTTTAAGTGTTTATTAGGGCCAATTTGACCTTAAATAGGGTAAAACCCCTCATTTTACTATTCATTTTCACCTTTCCCTTTTGAGATTTTTAGCTCTGATTTTAGCCCTTTTTACACAATGGTGGTCCCACATCGCGAGCATCAATTTGAGAGAGTGCACCGGTTCGGTCGGAGAGCGAACTATGGTCCTCCGGTATGTCATTCAAATTTTCCTCCTATTTCTAAAACTGCATTTATGACTTCATTTAATGCGTTTTAAAATTTTAATTCTGCGTTTATGAAAAGAAATGTCACCTCCGTGCAATTTAGTTACACCTGAAAAAAATAAAATGTCGCTTCTTGAAAATTTAGTATCGCCTTTCGTTGCTCTGTTTACACCTATAGAAAATCTTTTATCATGTGTGGAAAATTAGGTATCGCTTAGGGTTCAAACATTTTAATGAAGTCATCTTGTTCAAACATGACTCAAACATTTTAATGGGTGATTATAGGGCTCAAACATTTTAATGGGTAAATCTTATATCGCATCTATCAAATGAAGTCACGCGGATGATTAAAATCACACGTGTGATGAATTAGATGTCGCCCCTGGTAAAAGAAATTAAGCCTGAATGAAAAGTCGCGTAAGTGAAATTTTTTTTTTTACGTTGCTTGAGACTTTGTTATGACATCTGATTGCTCGATTGTGTCAACCTGATTAATATCGATCACTTCAATGAATTTGATCGAATGTTCAGTTAGGGTGTTCCCCTTGTGTGATTTCAACAATGAATTAGGACATTGGTAACTATGATATCAAAGGATAAGGTAAATCAATCTTCATCATGAATGATAGGTCATGGGTCTAATCATCCATTCATTTTATTCTCAAATGCTTAGAGATATAAAACTAGGATCATCCTTCCTCAATGCTTAGAGTTAGGATTGGTAGGTCTGATAGGTATATTTAAATTGATGACTTTGATTGATTGTTTGATTTCCTGACATTAGGTTACTCATGTGATTCCATTGTTTTGATTAAACAGGAGGATGTCCCTGTTCTGTACCTCCGGACCATGCCACATTGGGTGATGGAGCTTAGAGATCAGTTGACTGACACTGAGAGGCAATTGATTAGGCATTATGGTTTGTTGTGTGTATTAGAGCTTCCTCGGTTCCAGATGAACCGAGGTTTGATTACCGCTGTCGCAGAGCATTGGCACTCTGAGACAAACACCTTCTGGCTGCCACAGGGAGAGATGACCATCACTCCTAAGGATGTGTATAGGTTGCTGTAGATCCTGACACATGGGGAGATAGTATATTATGATGCAGCGTATGATGAGACCTATTGTCATCAAGTATTCAGAGATCATACTATTGGTGATGATTGCATCATATGGGCTCAGTTTGCTTCATTTCCTGTTCTACCAGCGATTTGAGGTGCTATTATTGGTGGCATGTTACTACCTGATCGTTGGGGTCATGGGTTTTCAGTGGGTTGGGGTAGGATTATCGAGGCTTGCTTCATCAGCCTCGATGTTTTGATTGGGGATCTTGTGTGCTTGCACATCTATACCATGATCTGCATGAGGTAGTTTATAGGAGATCAGCTGCTTTATCTGCTGGGATTCACATTTTGTAGCTTTGGATATGGGAGCATTTACCAGTTATTCATTTGATATCAGAGTGAGACCGACCTTTAGGGTATCCTTTTGCATAGCATTACACTGGGATGGTGACACAGCATCACTTGGGACATTTGGAGTATTGGCAACGACAGATTGATGATATGGATGAGGTCTATTGGAGACCATATGTCGATGTTGAGGATTGGAGAGAGGATGGCTTGGAGTTACCATACATGTTTACTCCTCGATGGATGATCGATAGGATCAATTCTATCCTTGAGAGATTTTTGGTAGGTAGGGTGCTACGGCAATTTGGGTGGATTTAGCCTATGCCTTAGGGATCTATAGTTTATGCTCGTTCTAGTATAGAGAGGGCTACTTGGGGACACATGCCTTCATATGAAGATGCTATTAAGCAGATATCGTGGCTTGGTTTCATGGGCTGGGATATGAGATTACATATTAGAGATGTCGGGGTTACTCAGGAGTATCTGGATTGGTTGATGGAGCATCCTATGCCTCGATTTATAGACCTTGTAGAGCCAGTGCCTGGGAGAGATGATGATGATGGTGCCGATGGTGGGAGGAGACACAGAGGTAGACCATGAGGTAGGGTGGTGGTTAGACTCAGAGGATGAGTGAGAGATATACATATACAGGTACCACCTCCTCCTCCTTCTCCTCCTCCTGCAGTAGTACAGAGACAGAGGGCAGATCGTCAGGACCATGTGAGGGCTGCTAGGCAGGATTCAGTGTTAGGACAGGATATGAGAGCGGGATTATCGCAGGCTACCGTGGATGGTCAGGATACAGGTGCATAATAGATGCTAGTAGCTTCTTCCCATGATCGGGGGAAGGCTCCTATAGATACAGGTGATCCTTAGAGTACCTATGAGGTTGGTGAGAGTTCTAGTACTATCCAACTGTGAGTAGATGTGGGAGCATTACGGACAGAGGTATCATAGATGTCTTCAATGATTCAGAAGTTAGTGTCAGGTCTAGCTCCATTGGTTCCTCTCCTTGTTGTTATGGTTGGTTAGATGCCTCTTCAGCCACCTCAGCAGCCTCCATCATAGCCTCCTCCAGGACCTCCTCCCAGTGGTGACAAGAGTTGAGCTATGGGTACTCTTGTTGATTAGTTGTGTATTGATGTTGAGATACTTGATGTTGTACCATATTCTTGTGACCTTGGTGTTACCCTTCCAGTTGTTTGACATTGATGCTCCTGTTGATGGGTGATTATAGAGTTGATTTATGATATCATTGTTATACTTGATGCATTGAGTTTTGAGTAGACTTGTGATATGAGGACATTTATGATCTTTCTTGTTTTACTTGATGATATATGAGATTACCTTTAGATGCTGCTATATGTGTTTATCTAATGCATTTGTTTTGGATGGATGTGTCTATGGATGCAATGTATCTTATGTATGATATAGATAGATGGATGCATTTCTTTCTTCATGTATGGGTGCAATTTTTTGTTTTTGTTATTTTCTCATGTATGCAATCTGTATCGCTGTCTAGATGTATGCACATGTAAATGGTTATTTCCTTCTTTTCCTCGATGGTATATCTATATAATGATTAATGGTATGGAATGAATGCAAAAAGTATAATCTCATGTTTTTATTGTAGAAAGATGATATTGAGTTGATGTTGTCCTTGCTGATTTGACCTTGTTGATGATGTTATGTACCCCCCCTTTTGAGGCAAAATGAAGCCCTTGGAAAAAAAATGCATGTGCAATTATTCTAATAGGAGAATGCATCTTAACCTTTCTATGAATGCAATTATCTTTTCTATGAATGCATTTTAACCTAAGTGTCACTAGTTTTTAGCAAAGAAATGCCTTGAGGATATATTTTCATCATTGAGCACTTGGGACCGGAAAGTCGATACAATCACCACTACCCACTGACATGATGATATGAATCTTGATTTTTATTGCTCATATGGTAACCTCCGTTTTGCTTTCCCATCAGTCTCGTCGATACGACTATCACTGATTGCAAACAATCATGAGAGTACGAATATCAATTTTGTTGGATTCTATGTTGCAAGTGGATTTTGGCATTTAGATATGAAGAATCTAAATATCCAAGGTATCTAGTTGCATAAACAAACAAAAGTTAACTCATTGTTTTATAAGATAATCCTCGATGGTTCTTTGATGACCATGTCTTTAGATGAATTCTCATAAGGCAATGAATCTTCTTCCAAACATTCACTTCATAGTCAAGAAAAATATCATGTCTCCATCATTGCCAATCTAGTTGAAACATCATTGATTAGCTAAAAAGACTTGATACAATTGAATTAATGTAAGTAAACAAATTTTGAACCAACTTTTCAAAAGAATCTATCTAGGTGTTTTGCATTGTTTTCCGATCTTCAAATAATATTTCCAAGTGTTTTCATCATGGAATGATGTTTGATTTTTAATCCTGAATAATAAGTCAATTTAGGCTCAAGGATTTGTTGTGGTAAAATCTGATCTCTCTTCTGAAAATGTTGATCCCTTTCTGCTTGTGACTGAATGTTGCTCGTTTGAATCCTTTTTGAGGTACCCACTTTTCGATCTATTTTGTGCTACCCCCAAGTGTTTGATGTATCAGTTTTGACAACTTTGGGCAATGCAAAGGATGATGCTAAAAATGTTATTATGACTATGTACAAATGACAGATGCAATGAAGGTTTGGACAAATGGGATGATGAGATGCATTATGTACACATGTGACTAGGAAAGAAATGACTTAAGGAAACCAAAAGTGCTTGTTGCCAAGTTTTCACCTTTGGGTGCTTTTTTTTCTTTTTTTTTTTGCTACCGAGGTGCCTATTGCTAGGTTTTCACCAAGGCACTTTTTTCTTTTTCATTTTTTTTTTTGTATTTTT
This sequence comes from Chamaecyparis obtusa, assembly GCA_027943335.1. Taxonomy (NCBI): domain Eukaryota; kingdom Viridiplantae; phylum Streptophyta; class Pinopsida; order Cupressales; family Cupressaceae; genus Chamaecyparis; species Chamaecyparis obtusa. The sequence continues at coordinate 2,066,643 of BSBK01003571.1, forward strand.
CTTTTTTTTTCATTTTTTTGTATTTTTCCTTATCACCTTGGCACCTATTGCTAGGTTTTCACCAAGAGATAGTTTTTCAAATGTTTTTGCTTTCTTCATGCTCAATTTTCAACTGTTTTTGATCTTTCTTCCTTTCCAAAGTTTTTGGATTTTCCATTTTCAAATGTTTTTGTATTTTCAAGATCCCTTTTCAACTATGTACAATAATTATGATGCTCTCTCATCTGATACTCTGTATACTCTTTCATTTGCTTTAGGTGTAGAACCTCTTCAAATGAATGCTATTTATGGGTTCTTGTAACTCTTCACCATTACAATCTGATAACTTATATGTTCCAGTTCCAAAGGATGACACTATCACAAATGGGCCTATCCAATTAGCTTCCCACTTTCCTTTCTTTTCCCTTTTAGCTTGATTTTTGGGATTTTCTCTTAATACCAAGTCTCCTACTTGAAAAGTTCTTGGTTTGATGTGTTTGTTGTAATTCCATGAAATCCTATTTTGATAAACTCTTAAATGCTCATAAGCTTGAGTCTGGTGTTCCTCTAACAATTCCAATTGTTGTAGTCTGGCAACCCTATAATCCTCATCAGTGATCAATCCTCTTAATGAAACCCGTAGAGATGGGATTTCAACTTCTAATGGTAGAACTGCTTCGGCTCCATAGACTAAAGAGAATGGGGTGGCTCTTGTAGGTGTTCTGATACTAGTTCTATAAGCCCATAGTGCGGGATTTATTTGCACGTGCCAATCTCTTCCTGATTTGTTAATTGATCTTTTTAATATCTTGAGGATATTTTTGTTCATTGCTTCAGCATGGCCATTTCCTTGTGGATAATAAATGGATGACGAATGATGTGTAATGTGGAATGTCATGAAAAGTTCATCAATATCCCAATTTTTGAATTGTTTCCCATTATCTGTGATAATGGCATGTGGAATACCATAGCGGCAAATTATGTGGTTCAATATGAACATTGAAATTTGTTTGCCAGTTGTTGTTGTTAATGGAACTGCTTCCACCCATTTGGTGAAGTATTCTATTGCTGTGATGATATACTTGTGTCCGTTTGAAGATGGAGGATGTATGATTCCAATCAAGTCAAAACCCCATTGATAAAAAGGCCATGGTGTAATGAATGGGTGTAGTTCTTGAGCCAGTGCATATATCATGTTACCATGATATTGACATTTGCTGCATGTCTTCACAAATTGACAAGCATCCTTTTCTAATGTTGTCCAAAAGTACCCTAAACGAAGGATTTTCTTAGCTAGATTAAGACCGCTTGAGTGTGACCTGCAAATGCCTTCATGGACCTTGCGTAAAGCTAACTTAGACTCTTCTTCCTCTAAAAATCTAAGTAACATCCCATCAAGACCCTTACGATACAATGTGTCTGAAAGGATTAGGTAACGAGTGGCTTGGCGTATGAAGTTATGTTTTTGGGCACGAGTTTGGTCTATGGGTAGTACTTGGTCTTTAAGGTAAGTATAGATGGGTCCATACCAAGGAGAGTCATGTCCATGTAAAAGAGAAACAATTTGGGTGTCAGGAAGGTTGAATGTTAGTTTTACCAACTCTTCCACCAAGAACTCATACTTCTCATTTTGATCTAGTTTTTGTAATAAGGAAACCAAGGTAGCCATGGCATCTACTGCTCTATTCTTTTCTCTTGGAATCTGTTCAAATGTGATCAAAGCAAAGTACTTCTTCCATCCATCAATCAAGGTTTTATATTTCATCAATTTTATATCTTTGGTATTGTATTCATTATTAACCTGATTGATTATGAGTTGGGAATCCCCATACACTTGTAATTCTGCAATATTCCATTCCAAAGCCATTTTGATGCCAATGACTAATGCCTCATATTCCGCTATGTTATTGGTGCATAGAAATAAGAGTTTATAGGACTTTGGAATGGTGTACCCTTGAGGGGTAACCAATAATATACCTGCTCTAGAACCTCCTTGTGTATAAGATCCATCAAAATATAATTTCCATGTCTTTGCTTCTATGTTGACAATTGCTGCATCTGGAAATTCAATTTGAATGGTTTGTGTAGACTCCATTGGGTTATCTGCTAAGTGATCTGCTATCACTTGTCCTTTAATTTCTCTTCTATCAACATATTCAATGTCAAATTCACTTAGGATCATGACCCATTTTGCTATTCTACCTGTTAAGGCAGTTTTACTTAGCAAGTATTTGAGAGGATCAATCTTGGCAATTAATTTGATCTTATGCATCAACATATAATGTCTTAGTTTTTGAGATGCAAAGACCACTGCTAGACATGCTCTTTCCATGAATGAATAATTTAGTTCATATTTTATTAAGGTTCTACTAAGATAGTAGATTGCCCTTTCTTTTCCTTGCTCATCTTCTTGTGCCAACAATATGCCTAGAGACCTTTCTGTGGCTGATATGTATAACAATAGTTCTTTGCCCTTGATAGGTGACATAAGAATAGGTGGATTTATCAAATAAGTCTTCAAAATAGTGAAGGCCTTATCACATTCTTCATCCTACATAAATGTAGTGTCCTTGTGTAGCAATCTGGTGAAGGAGTGACACTTTTCTACTAATTGAGATATAAATCTCCTTATTGATTGAATCTTTCCTTGTAGTGACCTCATTTGGCTAATGTTTCTTGGAATCTCCATCTCTAGAATGGCTTGTACTTTTTCAGGATCAACTTCAATTCCTTTTGCTGACACTATATAACCCAATAGCTTGCCGGATTGGACACCAAAGGCACACTTCTTTGGGTTTAATCTAACTTTGAATTGTTCTAACCGAATGAATATTTTTCTTAGGATTTGTAAATGTTCTTCTCTTTTGTGGGACTTTTCTAGAATGTTGTCCACATAATCTTCTAAGAAAGTGTGCATCATGTCGTGGAAAATAGTTGTCATGGCCCTTTGATATGTAGCTCCAGCATTTTTAAGACCGAAGGGCATGACATTCCAACAAAAAGTACCCCAAGGGCAAGTAAATGCTGTCTTTTCTTGGCCTTCGGGAGAAATCTTTATTTGATTGTAGCCACTAAATCCATCCATTAATGAGTACATTGTGTGACCTGCTGTCAGATCCACTATGGTATCTATGCTTGGCAATGGGAAGTCATCTTTGGGACATGCAAGATTTAAATCTCTGAAATCCATACACACACAGATAGATTTATCATGCTTAGTAATTATCACAATGTTAGAGATCCAATCAGCATATGCTATTGTTCTTATGAACCCCACCTTTAACAATTTTTCCAATTCTTCCTTGACTAGGAGAGCCACATGTGGGTGCATTTTCCTTAGTTTTTGCTTCACAGGTTTAACTCCGTGTCTAACATTCAAATGGTGCATTATGAAATCAGGATCCAATCCGGGCATGTCAGCATATGACCATGCAAAATTCACTTGTTGTTCTTGGAAGAATTTGATAAAGTCCTCTCTTTCAAGAGATGTAAGTGATGTAGCCAAGTGTATGAACTTTGGATCTACTTCCATACCAATGTTAACTTTTTATGTTGGTTCTATAAGAATAGATGATCTTTCTTCCTCATGTTCGGGCAAAGTATCCAATCTCTCTTCCTTTGGTGCCACAGTTGGGTTTTCACCAAAAGAAACATCTTTTATTTTCATTGTTTTTGGTTCTTAGTGCACCTTGGGGACACTTCGGTCCAGCATGGTCATGAACGTTCTATTGACTCAATGGTCAAAGAGAGGTTGTCACTAGCATTTATCCACCCAACCGGAGCTAATGGTGGAGTCCATTCGGTGCTAGGAAAAATGGTTTGGAAGAAACCCAGTGGTGAAACTTTCAACTGACCCTCACTACAAGTTTTGGCATCAAGCAAGATTGGCGTGCCAAATTCTAACAAATTTGAATCTCCCCAAATGGAGAGAGGTTATTGTAGGCCTCAGAAATACAATCATGTAGCATCTCATAGTTTTTTGATACCTCTCACAGGGTCTGAGATACGAGCCTTGAAAGATTGCTGCCCAATCGTGCTTAGTGTACCTTGGGGACACTTCGGTCTGGCATGGTCGTGAACGTTCTACTGACTTAGTGGTTGAAGCAGGGTTATCACTAGAATTTAATTGCCCAACTAGAGTTAATGACATATTTCATTTGGTGCCAGGATGAATGGTTTGGAAGAAACCCAGTGGTGCAAATTTCAACTGACCCTCACTGCAAGTTTTGGCATCAAGCGAGATTGGCATGCCAAATTCAAACAAATTTGAATCTCCCATAATGGAGAGAGGTTATTGTAGGCCTCAAAAATGTGGTCTTGTAGCATCTCACAGTTTTATGATACCTCTCACAGGGTCTGAGATACAAGCCTCAAAAGATCACTGCCCAATCGTGCTTAGTGCACCTTGGGGACACTTCGGTCCGGCATGGTCCTGAATGTTCAAGTGACTCAATGGTCAAAATAGGGTTGTCACTAGCATTTACCCACCTAGCTGGAGCTAATGGCATAGTCCATTTGGTGCTAGGAGGCAATCCTTCAACACTGTCCCTTCACCCTAGGGAATCACCATTTTACTTGTGACATATTTGACCAATTTTGACTCAATGACTCCAACTATTACATCATTTGACGATAAAAATGTACATGGAATTAAGACAATACAAATATAAGGATACAAAATTAAGATGATACAAATTACATAAGGATACAATATTCATAGTAAGGAAACCCAATTTTTACAGTTTACATGGCATTAAGATGATATAAATGTGGGCTCTTGATATTTTGAAATCAACCCCATGGGCTCTTTTATATTTCAAATTTTGCATCAAATTTTTTATATACATAATTTGGCATCTAAATATGCACATTACATTCAATTTTTGTTTTTATATTTACAAAATTTGGCATCTATATATGCACATTACATTCGATTGTTACTTTTATATACAAAATTTGGCATCTAACTATGCACATTACATTCGATTGTTATTTTTATATACAAAATTTGGCATCTAAATATGCAAATTACACAGCTATATATAAAAAATAAGTGTCATTTCCACTCCTAAAGTGTATAATTTTAACACACGGTACTCGATGACATCTACATTTCCATCCCTACATTCAAAAGGTAGAAGAAAAGTTAATAGAGAATATAAGAAGTTTATATAGGTTGAGAAAAAGATTATGAATGTATAGGTAACTAAACAAACCAAAGAACATGACTAGCCAATGCATAGTGAAGTTTACCATCATAAAAGATGGGCTAATCAAATGCACACCTCGATCTTCTATATCTATCATATATGTATCCAACTGCATTTACAATCCACATACAAAACCAAGTTTATTGGCTCAAACAAATAAAGCAAAAAACTACAATTAATTTATTGAACGTAATCGTAATAAATATAGAAAACCTTGCAACTTGAGTTGAACTTACCTACTGAAGTGTGCCTAAAGGGTCATCTCTCTACTTGAGGGTATTCAATATTGCTTCATGATCAACAATACTAATAGTCCAAAGTTCCTTTGTCTTTGTTTTTCCTTGATGTTTCAACAACTTAACATTGGCTTCTATAACAAGGTGTGAATACATGAGAATGGTTTTGCACTTCTCATAGTCTTCAAATATAGGAATTCCATTATTTCTAATCATATATGTGTGCAACCATGTTTGCGCAACATGTGATCCTGTTGGATATATGAACATATCATCATTTGTCATCGGTTGTGCAAGTTTCTACTTTCCTCATACATAATGTGCTAACTAGTAATCTGATCTCTCATCATTCCCTTGTGGTGCAACCAATGCAAAAACATATCCTAGTTGTAGAAGATCTAAAAGATGGTCGTAGTCAAGTGAACAATCCATGTCATCATTTATTACAGAGACTATGAGAGATAAATGAGTAAGATAATGTGGAACCCATATATCAACCCACTCACTTGACTCACACTGATCCCAATCATACTGAAGACAACTCAAACAATAAAAAGCCAACTCTCATGTCCAAATGGTCCATGTACTAGCATCTAAGCTTCGAAATGAATGCATTTTTTAAGAATCTTTCACAGTTTGACAATCCAACCTATCTCCTATTATGCCCAACTCAACCAACCAAAAGAATCTATGCAGCGCTAAATCAAGAGTCCTCCCCCATGACAATGCTGAAGTGCACCAATCAACAATAGAATGAGCATCAAGGATTTCTGCACCTAAAATCCTTATTTTCTCCTTAACTAGAGATCTCTTTACGTATGCACCTGCTCCATCATGCTCCCCTTTTCCATGACCAGCCTAAAAAAAACTTCAAATATGAGGTACACCTCTCTCTACATGCTTTCTACATAACCAATAAAACATACGATCATTTTTTAATTGACCTATGCAGTTATATGACCAAATGAGATGTCTATGCATAGAAATATTATTTTCCCACACCCACTCAAAATAATTCTCAAAGCAATGTTGGACATACTCGGATGAGTGAGATCTATCATCGCTCATATAAAAATGGTACTCTTTGATTATCTTCCGCTCATCTTCTAAACTATCAGGGGAATATCTATATGTTATGTGCACAAAAATAGCAACTTGAATAGAATTTTAATATTAAGCTTGCAACTCATTTTGGGCCTGCGATGTATAGTTCTCTACAAAGTCAACAATTGATATAATAGCACCAATCAAGAAAGTTCTCTACAAAGTCAACAAAGTTCTCTCTCTCTCTCTCTCTCTCTCTCTCTCTCCCTCTCTCTCTAGTGTAGGAGCACCCAAGGAGAACTCCCCACTCTTCACAACTTTTAGACTGATAGGTTAAGTTTTAATAAGCCAACTTGTAAGACCTAGTCACCCTCAGTGTGGTTATAAACCATGGGTTTTTTACTATGGGCCAAAGGCACGTTTGGGATGTTGGGTTTTCTAGGTGTCCTTTTAAGTTATTTCAATAATGTTTAGGATCATTAGGATCCAAGGCTTAGGCCTATAGGCTCATCAGGAGAAATAATGAAACATTTTGTAAAAGTTGCAAAATACAAGAAATGTTGTCGGCAACTTTTTTGAAAAGTTGCTACCGACCTGTGAAACAACTGCCCAATGGTTACAACCTTTGAAAAATAGTTGGACCTATTGTGGAACATCTTCATATAGCCCATTTAGGTGGTTGGAAGATGTGTAATGAATGGGTTTGGAATAGTAAGGAAACTCTATATAAATTTTTGCATTCAATCAATAAAAGATCCCCGTTTTTCTCTAAATTCTGGATTGAAACATTACGTGTATGGATTTGTATGAAAGTGTGAAGGATAAATTTGATTGATCTAACACATATCATGAATTAGGACTCCATTAATTTTAGTTTGAATCAATTTGAATATTGGAGTTGAAAGTTAGAGGAATTAAGTTTTTCAGGTTTTAAGGAAACCCTCCTGGACTAGGGTTTTGGTAAAAAATGCCCTAACTTGCATTTCCTTTGTGGGACTCCCATGTGAAGTTGGAAAATTAAAGTAGGGGAAATGTAATTTAGTTCCTCAAGAGCACAAAAGAAGGGGGATTTTTTGGAGAAGTCTATTGGCAGATTCTAGACCAAGCATCTCTATGTGCTTAGTTTAGGAAATGAATAAGTGAAGTGATAGAAGCACTTCGGGGGTGGATAAAAGAAATTTGAAGGAAGATTGTGGTCTCTTTGGGATTCCCAACACCATTTAATTTGGAATTTAACCTTGAATAACCATCTGGTAAAGTTTTCCTTCATGAACCGAGTCAATTAGCCCTGATTGGGACTAGTAGGCCAGGAGTTGTTAAGTGTCATTCTTTGTGTTTAAGATCTTAGGATCTAGAGGTTTGTTATAAGTCATAAAAGGGTTTCTAAACATAATTTTTTTTCATAGAATTCTTGTAATAATTTGGAACTAGAACCTTAGAACCTTGCTTGGAAGACTACAAGTCCAGCCAGGTCTAAACTCTTGAACTTGTTATTCAATCTGATACTACGTGTAAGGAAATCACTCCCATAGTAGACATTTTATTTGTGTATGGAACCTTTCCATCCCCTTACCAAATTTGTAGGTTCCCATTTGAAAGAAAAGTCAGTAAGTCACTTTGTGGTAAGCATTACCGAGTGTCAAGAGACTACTCGATAAAGCTACTGAGCCCACTTGGTTAACATAGGCACCAAGCATCGACTGAGTATCAACCAAGCACTAGTAGAGCCCGAGGGAGTACAAGCCGGTTAAAGAAAATGGATCCTCCAGTGAGGATAGTGGAAGTATGTTTGTTTTAGGATCTTCTAAAGGTGTAGAGCACTCTCCTAAGCCCACATTGGGTTTAGAGTAACATAGAAGGTCTCACCATTTACCGAGCTGCCTAGATAGGGTAGAGCTTTCCATCAAGTGGTATCAGAGCATCTAAGATCCTTAGGAAAAAAATATAGCAACACCATGGAAGGAGAAGATGAGGGAGGATTGTCATCAAGGATGACCAATGCAGAGATAGTAACATACCTGAAAGAGAAAAGGACATAGCGTGATGATCAAAGAGACACCAAGATGCATCAGATGAGGCAAGAAATGGATAGGATGACGGAGGAGCTTTAGAAGAGAAGTAGTGGAAACTCTATTGATGTCGAAGTATGGAGTGATGAATAACCCCTTGTTGAGGAGGAAGAAGAATGTCCAGAAGATGAGAGGCTACTTATGAAGACTCTAAAATCTATGGAGAGGAGAACCATGGATGCCAAGCTTGAGTTTCCTACATACAATGGGAAGATGGACCCATATGCTATAATGGATTGGGTGGATGCCCTAAATAGTTTCTTTGATTATGAAGAGATCCTTGAGAATCAAAGGGTGAAGATTACTAAGTCAAAGCTCAAAGGCTCTGCACTCACATGGTGGAACTTCACTCAAGATGATAGGGTGAAGAATGGAAAGAATCTAGTCACCACTTGGAAGAAGATGGTGGCCCTGCTTAGGGAAACTTATGTCCCTAAAGATTATGTAGTCCAACTTCATAAAAGAAGAATGAGTCTAAGATAGAAAGAGATGGACATCTCTAGCTATACCGAAGAATTTTAGGGATTGGTGATGAAATCCAAGCTTGTTGAACTAGAATGTGTAAAGCTTTCTCAGTATATGCAAGGCCTAAGGGTCTCAATCCAAGATGAACTCAGTTTTACAAGCCCTACCACATTGATAAAATTCTATCAATTGGCATTAAAAATTGAAGAAAAGTTGAGGAGGAGGAATGAATAGAGTGGTAGAGGAAAAGCTAAGAATGAAAGAGGTAGAGGAAACTTTGGAGGAAGAGGACATAACAATATATCACAATTAGAATCCAATAAGGAGAACACCTAAGGAGAAAGCAGTTCAAGAGGTGGATACCAAGGTAGAAGAGGAAATGGTAGGGGTAGAAATGGAGGAAGAAACAATGGACAAATCAGATGTTATAACTGCAATCAGAAAGGGCACTACACCAATAGGTGTCCAAATAGAGACAAGCAGAATAACCAAGGTGAAAGAACAGCCAACCTAGTACAAGAATATGATGTTGACAATGTGAGAGAGTGTACTAGAGAAGATGGATTAAGCCTCATGATGAAGAGGACCTTGATCCAAGCACTAGTATCGGTGGAACCAGCTCAAAGAAAAAGTCTTTTCAGAACCAATTGCAAGAGCCATGGAAAGGTATGCAAGTTGGTAATTGATTATGGTTCAACTGAAAATATTGTATCTAGAGAGATGGTAGATAAATTAAAATTGGAAAAGATACCCCACCCAAACCCATCCCATGTATTTTGGTTGACAAAAGGGTAGCAGACCCTCATAAATGAACAAGCTTGGGTAGACTTCTCTATTAAATATTATAAGGATAGAATTCTTTGTGATGTTGTAGACATGGATGTATGTCACCTTTTGTTAGGACGTCCATGGTAGTATGATCTATAGGCTAAACATGACAGAGTCACAAACTAATACCAAATTATTCAAAATGGTCACAAATACAATCTGCTCCCTCTCCCTGATCCTCAACAAGAAAAACCAAAAGAATAGTTAGTCATGCTTATAGGAGAACAAAAAATGATAAGTACTATTCAAGATTCTGAGGTAAGATATGCCCTAGTTGTTAAACCAAAGGAGAAGATAGTGCATAATGAATTATCAAAGGAAGTAGATAGTCTACTACAGAAGTACAAAGGAATATTTGTAGGAGACACACTAGATGAACTCCCACCATTGAGGGATATCTGTCAACAAATAGATTTCATCCTAGGTGCTTCCCTACCCAACAAAGCTACTTATAAACTCACTCCTAATCAGAATGCCAAAGTTACTAGAAAAGTTGATGAATTGTTGACTAAAGGACTCATACAAAAGAGTCTTAGGCCTTGTGCAGTCCTGAGTGTTTTGGCCCCTAAAAAGGATGGGAAATGGAGACTATGCACTAACTCCATGGAAATAAACAAAATTGTAATAAGATACAGATTTCCTATACCCAGGATTGAAGATCTTTTAGACCAACTTGGAGGAGCATGTTACTTCTGAAAAATTGACCTTAAATCTGGTTACCATTAGATAAGGATAAGGCTCGGTGATGAGTGGAAAACTACATTCAAAACCACTGAAGGATTGTATGAATGGCTTGTGATGCCATTTGGCCTTAGCAATGCTCCAAACACCTTCATGAGATTAATGAATGAAGTGCTCCAAGTTTTCATAGGAAATTTTATGGTGGTCTATTTAGATGACATCGTAATCTTTAGTGGGACTATAAAGGAACACATGAGACATTTGGAGCAAGTTCTCCAAAAATTATTGAGAAGAAATTGTCTATCAACTTGGAAAAGTGTACATTCATGCAACACGAGTTGATATTTTTAGGTTTTTTTTATCTCAAAGGGGACATTGAAAATGGAACCTAAAAAGGTAGAGGCTATCATTAATTGGACCATACCAAATACTCCAGGAGAAGTTAGGAGCTTTCATGGATTGGCTAACCTTTTATAGGAAATTTATCAAAAATTTCAGTCACATTTGTGCACCTTTACTTGATACCATCAAGGGTTGTAGAAAAAAAAAGTTCTAGTGGACAACACAAGAAGATGAGGATTTTCAATAATTGAAGGAGAGAGTATCATAATATCCCATTTTGGCACTACCAACATTTGACAAATTGTTCACAGTGAAGACCGATGCTAGCAATCTGGCCATAGGTGCAGTCCTCAGTCAGGATGGAAGACCAGTGGCTTTCTTCTTTGAAAAATTGAATGAAGTGAAGAAGAAATAAAACACATATGACTTGTAATTATATGCAATGGTTTAAGCCCTCAAGAAATTGAGGCAATACTTGCTTCCTAAAGAATTTATTATCTTTACGGATAATCATGCCTTGAGTTTTTTAATAGTCAGAACAAGCTAAGCTACAGACATATGCAATGGGTTGAACAAATCCAAGCATTCACATTTTCCATAAAACATAAGAAAGGAACTTCAAAAAAAGTAGCAGATGCTCTCAGTAGAAGAGTAATTTTGGTTGAAGAAGTGTAGGTACAAAGCATAAGGATTGATTCCCTCAAACACTTATACAAGGATGATTCATTTTTAGGTGATATCTATTAGGTTTTATCTACTCTATCAGATGCATATAATACTACTTATTCTGAATATTTATTGCAGAATGGCCTTTTGTTCAAAGGAGGTCAACTTTGGATTCCTAAATGCTCCATGAGAGAAAATCTGATTAGAAAGAAACATTGTGGTACACTAGGAGGTCATTTTTGCATAGATAAAACACTTGAACTTATCAGGAGAAACTACCATTGGCCTTGATTACCGACTGATGTCTGGAAGTTTGTTGAATCATGCACTATTTGTCAAAGGGCTAAAGGAGTTAGGACCAATTAGGGTCTCTATCAACCACTTCCTATTCGAACAAAACCATGGGACAACGTGAGTATGGATTTTGTCTTAGGACTTCTGAGAACTAAACAAGGATTTGATCATATCTTTGTTATAGTTGATAGATTTAGCAAAATGGCATAGTTTGTTCCTTATAATGTTTCTAATGATGCTTCACAGATTGCTAACTTATTCTTTAAAGAAGTGGTCAGAATTCATGGATTGCCAAAATCCATTATCACAGAGAGAGATGTGAAATTCCAAGGGCACTTTTGGAGAACCCTTTGGAAAAAGTTGGGTACAAACTTGTCATTCATTTCTACATACCATCCACAAACCGATGGGCAGACTGAAGTTGTAAAAAAATTATTAGGAAACCTTTTAAGGTGTCTAGCAAAATAGTATGGATAGACTTGGGATGCTATCCTTCCTCAAGAATAATTTTCTTTCAATGAGTCAGTAAACTGGTCAACATGGAATACACCATTCCAAGCAAATTATGGACTCCATCCAAGAGGAGTCATGGAACTAAGAGAGTTACGAACTAAATTTAAAGTTAGTGCACATGAAGAAGAATTGTCAGCATGGATCAAATAGATTCATGATCAATTCTGAGATACATTGATTCAAAATACTGCAAAGTACAAAGAACAGGCAGATAAGAAGAAGAGACATGTTACTTTCAAAGTAGGAGACCAAGTATGGGCATACCTGAATAAGGCAAGGCTACCTAGGGGACATACCAAATTGCAGATGAGGAAGATCGGTCCCTGTCAAATACTTCATAAATTTGGGGATAATGCTTATGAAAATTCTTTACCCCCTACTATTTATATTTCTCCTATCTTTAACATTTGTGATCTCACTCCTTTTTAGGGTGATGTAGGATCTAATGACACTTTGCAGGATACTAAAGACAAATAGGCCAAATGGATAAAGAACTTATCACCGAGCCAACCTTTACAACTAGAAAATATTCTGCTCTCTAAATTTTTCAAACAAACTAGGAAGAAGACCTACAAAGACTACTTGGTTAAATGGAAGGGTTTACTAGACATTGATGCCACATGAATGAGTGAAGAGTATATCAACAAGCATGGAACTTTAGTTCAGAAACTACTCTCAAGTGGGACTTGAGTTTTTAAAACATGGGAGTATGGTGCAAGAGCACCCAAGGAGCACTCCCCACTCTTCACAACTTTTAGATTGATAGGTTAAGTTTTAATAAGCCAACTTGTAAGACCTAGTCACCCTCAGTGTGGTTATAAACCATGATTTTTTTTACTATGGTCCAAAGGCACATTTGGGATGTTAGGTTTCCTAAGTGTCCTTTTAATTTATTTCAATAATTTTTAGGATCATTAGGATCCAAGGCTTAGGAATATAGGCTCATTAGGAGGAAGAATGCAACATTTTGTAAAAGTTGCAAAATACAAGAAATGTTGTCGGCAACTTCTTTGAAAAGTTGCTACTGACCTGTGAAATAACAACCCAATGGTCACAACCTTTGAAAAATGGTTGGAACCATTAGGGAATGTCTTCATATAGCCCTTTCAGGTAGGTAGAAGATGTGTAATGAATGGGTGTGGAATAGTAAGGAAACTCTATGTAAAGTTTTTGCATTCAATCAATAAAAGATCCCTATTTTTCTCTAAATTCTAGATTGAAACATTATGTGTACTGATTTGTATGAAAGTGTGAAGGAGAAAATTGATCGATCTGATACGTATCATGAATTAGGACTCCATTTCTTTTATTTTGAATCAATTTGAAGATCGGAGTCGAAAGTTAGAGGAATTAAGTTTTCCGGGTTTTAAGGAAACCCTCATGGACCAAGGTTTTGGTCAAGAATGCCCTAACTTGCATTTCCTTTGTGGGACTCCCATGAAAATTTGGGAAATGAAAGTAGGGTAAATGTACTTTAGTTCCTTAAGAGTGCAAAAGAAGGGGGATTTTTTGGAGAAGTCTGTTTGCAGATTCTAGACCAAGCATCTCTATGTGCTTGGTTCAGGAAATGAAGAAGTGAAGTGATAAAAGTGATCTAAAGGAAGATTGTGGTCTCTTTGGGATTCCCAACACCATTGAATTTGGAAGATAACCTTGAATAGCCAACTAGTAAAGTTTTCCTTCATGAACCAAGTCAATTAGCCCTGATTGGGACTACTAGGCTAGGAGTTGTTAAGTGTTGTTCTTTGTGTTTAAGATATTAGGATTTGGAGGTTTGTTACAAGTCATAAAAGGGTGTCTAAACATACTTTGTTTTCATAGACTTCTTGTAAGAATCTGGAACTAGAACCTTAGAATCTCACTCAAAAGACTACAAGTCCGGGCAGGTCTAAACTCTTGAACTTGTTATTCAAATCTGGTAGTGTGTGTGTCGAAATCACTCCCATAGTAGACATTTTATTTGTGTATGGAACCTTTCCATCCCCTTACCAAATTTGTAGGTTCCCATTTGAAAGAAAAGTTAGTAAGTCACTTTTCAGTAAGCATTACTGAGTGTCATGAGACTATTTGGTAAAGCTACCAAGCCTGCTCGATTAACATAGGCACATAGCATCGACCGAGTATCAACCGAGAACCAGTAGAGCCTAAGGGAGTACAAGCTAGTTAAAGACATTGGATCCTCCACTAAGGATAGTGGAAGAATGTTTGTTTTAGGATCTTCTAAAGGTGTAGAGCACTCTCCTAAATCCACATTAGGTTTAGAGTAACACTGAAGGACTCACCATTTACTGAGCTACCTAGATAGGGGAGAGATCTATGTCACTCTCTCTCTCCTACTATCTCCCCTTCTCTCTCTCTCTCTCTCTCTCTCTCTATGTGTGGCATAGGAGAACCCAAGGAACACTCCCCACTCTTCACAATTTTTCGACTGATAGGTTAAGTTTTAATAAGTCAACTTGTAAGACCTAGTCACCCTCGGTGTGGTTATAAACCATGGGTTTTTTACTATGTTCCAAAGGCACATTTAGGATTTTAGGTTTCCTATGTGTCTTTTTAAGTTATTTCAATAATGTTTTGGATCACTAGGATCCAAGGCTTAGGCCTATAGGCTCATTAGGAGCAGGAATGCAACATTTTGTAAAAGTTGCAAAATACAAGAAATGTTGTTGGCAACGTCTTTGAAAATTTGCTACTGACCTGTGAAACAACCACTCAATGGTCACAACCTTTGAAAAATGGTCAGATCCATTGAGGAAAGTCTTCATATAGCCCTTACAGGTGGGTGGAAGATAGACGGGCGTTGAACAGTAAGGAAACTCTATGTAAATTTTGCATTCAATCAATAAAAGATCCATGTTTTTCTCTAATTCTAGATTGAAACATTTCATGTATAGATTTGTATGAAATTGCAAGGAAGAAATTTGATCAATTCGATACATGCTATGAACTAGGAATCTACTGCATTTAGTTTGAATTAGTTTGAAGATCAGAGGTGAAAGTTAGAAGAATCAGTTTATCCGAGTTTTTAGGAAACCCTCCTGAACTAGGGTCTTGGTCAAAGATTCCATAACTTGTATTTCCTTGGTAGGGCTCCCATATGAGGTTGGGAAATGCAAGTAGGGACAATGTACTTTAGTTCCTCAAAAGAATAGAGGAAGGGGGATTGTCTGGAGAAATCTGTTTGCAGATTCTAGACCAAGCATCTCTATGTGCTTGGTTCAGGAAATGAAGAAGTGAAGTGGTAGAAGCACTTCGGGAGTGGATAAAATAAATCTAAAGACATATTGTGGTCTCTTTGGGATTACCATCACCATTGCAATTGGTAGTTAAATTGGAACAACCAACTGGTAAAGTTTTCATTCATCTACCCATTCAATTACCCCTATTAGGACTAGTAGACCAGGAGTTGTTGAGTGTTGTTCTTTGTGTTTAGGATCTTAGGATCTGGAGGTTTGTTTCAAGTCATAAAAGGTTGTTTGAACATACTTTGTTTCCATAGACTTATTGTAAGAATCTGGAACTAGAAGCCTAGAACCTCGCCCAGAAGGCTACAAGCTAGGAAAGGTCTAAACTCTTGAACTTGTCACCTAAATCCTGTAGTCTGTGTGGAAATCACTCCCATAGTAGACATTTTGTTTATGTATGAAACCTTTCCATCCCCTTACTAATCTATAGGTTTCCATATAAAAGATAAGTGAGTAAGGCATTTTGTGATGAGCATTACCGAGTGTTAGGAAACTACTTGGTAAAGCTACCAAGCCCACTCGGTTAACATAGACACCAAGCACTGACCGAGTATCAATCGAGCACTAGTAGAGTCCGAGGGAGTACAAGATGGTTAAAGAAATTGCATCCTCTAGTGAGGATAGTGTAATTGTGTTTGTTATAGGATCTTCTAAAGGTGTAGAGAACTCTCCTAAGCCCACTCTAGGTTCAGAGTAACATCGAAGGTTTCACCATTTACCAAGAGACCTAAATAGGGGAAAGCTCTACATCAAGTGGTATCAGAGCATCTAAGATCCTTAGGGTGAAGATATACCAGTACATGGAAGGAGGATTGTCATCAAGGATGACCAATGTAGAGATAGTAAGATACCTGAAGGAGAAAAGGATATGTTGGTTCTTTTCCTTGCAAGACCAAACTTGAATCAATATATGGGCTTAATTCTCAAGGTAGGCACTCAAGTTTGACAAGAAAATAGTCCAATTGATGAGGATTGAAAGGAATCCTCCTTCTTCTTTGAGCTCCATATCACTCAGGTGGGTATTGCCTTATCTACACACTCAAGACACCTCATGATAAACAATAGGCCTGCAGATACATTATTGTGGAATAGTCTTCAAACCCTTTTAGGTATCTTGTACCCTAATGAAGCTAATTCTTATGCAATAGCCCTATTTGCACAGAATGAGTCTGAAGACTAGAGACCTAATCTAACAACAACCAACATGAAAGGAAAAGGTAGTTCATTTAAATGATTTGATGTTGGGTTGAAAGGACCCCTGAGATACCCTAAGTCTCTCATAGACCAATGCCTTATCTAATGGGCAGTAGAGTCAAATACATTGTTGCAACAAAAAGCTATGAAACAAGAAAACAATATACCCAATATGTTGATGCCTCACATCAATCATATACCACTATCTAGACCTCACTTCAACTATCCACCTGTGTATCCAGACATGCTATCACCTTGTTCAAAGGATTTTAACCCTCCCCTTAGAAGAGACCTATAAATAGATAATACATTAACTAGCTGCTACTGGAAGACACGCATAAAATATCTTTGATACCCTAGCCTATACACATCTGAAAACTAATCCTGAACCTAGTTATCTCTGCGAAGACAACTCCACTTGCAAACACATAGGAAGTGCAAATAGAAAAATCAAACACCCTTGATGTTACAATCAATAAGCTCAGGATTCAAATGGAGATAATCTCATAGAAGTACAAGTACATTGGATTCTCATACATAAGACAAGCTGATACAACATGTATTATATTCTACAAAACCAGAGGGGAAAGAGGGAACACCTATATGCAGAGAAAAGGAAAAATATCTACAAGAGAAGGACCCTTCATGGAACCAGTTCTCCCCAAAATTACAGAAGAAAGAACCCTTACAAAATAAAACATTTCACTATTTATACCACTAGTCACCTTGGAATCCCAAAACATGATGCAACAAGCTTCAAATGACTAGGGTTAGGGTTTCACCCACCTGACCAACTAGAAATAGTAAAAAATTTAATAAAAAGGGGGGGAAACCCAAGCAGCCTGGAGAAAATAGATCCGGGAATGATCCTCATAAATGGTAATTCTCTGATCTGTACCAAGAATCATGAATCTATTAGACTTATTGATTTGATTTCCCACCTACAACATGCCTCAAGCAACACCATCACGGTACAAAAATCCCCTGCAAACAATCATGGAACACCTTGGACCACACTGCAACAGTCGGTAAAACCAATTCTACCAAATCCTGAAAAGCATTCAATTTTAGTCCTTCCTGTCCCTAAAACCCTTTAAAAATTCAAATCCTAGTAGCAATGGTCATTTTCATGGTGCCAGCAGTATATCAACAGTCAATATTTGAATTTTGATCAACTTTATATCAGCACCATCAGATCCTTCCTTTTCGTGGGCTTCATGACTTAACTCAACAAATATCCCTAGTTTAACTCTTAGCAACTACGCGATAAGGTTTTTTCTTTATTTGCGAACTGAAATCCTTAACCCACCTTTGACCTAGTGACTTAGCAAACAAAAGAAATGAAACTCACCCTAGTCACATTTGGCGAACTGGCGACTGAAGGGTTTTGTTAGTTCATAGAACACTTTTTCTCTCTGCTAGTTTATTTAGCGATTACGTGAATGCCTATTCGCTGAATCGCTAGTCAATTTGGAGCACCACCATCTTATTGCATGAATTAGAGAAACCTTTGAACTTTGTCAGAGCCACTAACCTTTTTATCTGGATTGCTAGACCTTAGACCCCCGCCTAGGCCCACTTTATGCCACCTGTCTGTAGTGCCTCCCTCATTTACCCCTTTTATGCAAGTATCCTTATGGTGTTGTTTCGACTGTCATTCTTGAAGGGTAAAGTCATGTAGGTCCCAAGTAAGGAAAATCTGCTAGGAGGATTGTTTTGGAGTGTGTATCGATGTTTTGTGAGGACTAGGAGACATAGGATATGGTCTTGAATCACATTTTGGAAACCCTTAGAGTAGGTATGAGTCATTCATGTGGGTGCAGTGATTGTTACCCACTTTATGGTTGATGGCATCATGAGATGCTCTTTGCCAAATTATCCTTATGTTTATCTAGAGTTTATCTCTCTAAGTCATGTCAGGTGTTTTAAGAGATTCTATCTTAGAATTATCTTTTTTGCATAATAAACTTAGTAATTAGAAATTTATGTTGTTACATTATGATTTGTGTTCTGGTAGATAGAGGTTTGATTACCATTATGATGTACTCTTTTCATGTTACTTATACACTCAAAATCCTAGGATGTTCTGTGTTTAAAATAAGATTAATTGAATTCAACTAATCATTGTGATAATACTATCAAGTGCGCATTTTATAGAAATTGTATTGGAATAAGGTAGTTTAAATAATAAAAGGGTGAAATATATATATATATATATATATATATATATATATATATATATATATATATATATATATATATATATTCTAATTTAGTTAAATATTGTTCATGTGTGTATGTAATCTCTAGAAGAAATGCAGTAGGGAAGGTGTGAGTGTACCACTACTGAATGTTGAGATATTTCTATTTGGATATGAATGCTTACATAAAGGACTATTTGAATTTATTTTATGTTGAGACATGTATTAATAGAAAAGTGATTATTAGATCTTGATGTTGAACGAGAGATTTCACATAGAACGCTTTGATGTTATAATTATGCAAGAAAAGAAAATAATTTGAAATGTAGCTTGTAAATAATTTAGGACTTATTTTCACATTGGATTATTAGGTCTTGACTTATGGTATTGATGAATTATTCAAGTTAGAATATTATGCCATAATTTTATGTTTGTACAAGGAGAGTTTATGTGAGATAATCATGGTTAATAAATTAGGTTAATTGATATATTTATGTTCTTGAAATAGCTTGATTTGAAATTTAGAAAGGTATTATTGGAAGTAGGTGATTTTCTTGAGGTAAAGTGTGGATGCAGTTGGACTAAATGATGTACTAGAGTTTGATTAAGTGATGATGATATAAGACTCTCACTTTGATGCTATTTATTAGGTCATGAGCATAGTAATTGATGCATCTTTGATTTATACATACATGATATCTTGATGTTACATTATGATAGAAAATTTATGGAATGGATCATGGCTAGCATATTGGATGGAACATTATGTATCATGTTAATCCTGACTTTATGTGCTTTAGAATTGCAATATTGATGTTGAAATGTTGTGAATTATTATGAGATGCAATTAGAAATTGTGATGAATCAGAATGTGATTTTGATGCATTTTAATTTCATGTATATGTATATGATATTTAACTTTTCATGAGCTACTGATGCTTTGTCAAGTGTGCAGGTAAGGCCATGGAAATTTCGGGGAAATTAAAGATGGATAAATTGTGAAAACCTTGTTAAGCCAAGGTTATCTCCAAAGGGAGAAATTAACCTCGTTGTGAAGTGTTAATTTTGTAAAGTGATGTATGAATGTTAATTGTAGTATTATGTTTATTTTTACTTCATTATTAGTCTACTAGGCATGCCATGGGTATTGTTGTCATGTGAGTTATTTGTGGTGTCAATTGACACATGTCTCGTGAGTTAGCATGACCAAGTATTTAATGTGTGTAGTGGTCTCTAATTTTAGGGTGTCATGAATGGATTCTCTTTCATTTTCGGATTCATGCTTTGAGTGGTCTTTTGAATGGGTTTTAATGGTCATTTATGTTAGTGGACGTTAAAAATAGGCTACCCCATAGTGGTGTCATATGTTGGGAGTCAAATTTTGACTAGTATGATGAATTTTGACTATTTTTTTCATTCCAAAAGATGCCCCTTTTGAATAGTGACGAAAATTGGAAGAACCACTCTTGATTTTGAATTTTGAATTTTCCCTCTTAGGTTTGGTTTGTCTTCTTAAGGGGATGGATGGAAAATTGTTGGGCAATCGCCCACTCTCCAACTTTTGGAGACTTGTGAATTTTGCAAAGTTTGTGTAGAGTTGAATGTGGAGCTTCTTGAATTCTTGGAGTTTGGATTGCTATCTTCATCTTCAAGCCAAGAAGCTAGGACTAAGGTTGGGTCTTGAAACTCTTACCATTTACCTTGCGGTTATGTAATTTACTTTGCTCATGAAGAATTGTATATGTTATGTTATGTGTGTGTCTTCATGTTTATGTATTGTGATTTTCTTTTGTGCAATGTTTCTTGGGGATTGTGCAAGGCTAGGCTCACCCTTGGGAGGGAAGAGAGCCTTGATGGGTGAAGGGCACAAGTTGGGACTGCCTTCTAGTGGAGAGTCCTTCTACGTAGGAAGGGGAGAAAGCATGGTTGTATGGGAAGCCATGTGCCTCCATGTACATTTTGTTTGGAGGTATAAGGGTGTGTTTTAGTATGTGTATGATACATGGCCTTGCGAAGGCATGTATGTTTTAAGCCTTGATGAAGGTTGTATTTATATTGTTGCACTGGGGCCATCTCCTAGATTGTATGTTCCACCTTCACCCCCACAGGAGACTAGTGAGGTTCTTGTTGTGACAGCCTCAGGTAGGGAATTTGGTGTTGTAAAATAATGTTGTACTCTATTGTTTGGGTGTAATGTGTATGCATGGTGTTCATACCCCTTATCCATCCAAGTTTTCCCCTAGCTTGGGGGTGGCCATGTAATGGACTATGGTTGGGAGGTGAGCCTCCATGGCCAAATTGTTGTTTTGCAGATTATCTTGGAATGGAGCTGCTTGCTGGATTCTGGAAAATTAAGTATTATGTTGGCAAACTATTCTTTGTTACATATATTTTGATGTATGGTTTCCAGCTCATGTATGTTGGCTATGTTATTAAAGCCTTGTATAGCAAATGATCATTAATGTTGTAGAGTTGTATTGTATTTCATTACTATTGTACCAAGAAGAATATTTAGGTTCTTGTTATGTCCTTAATGAAGAATTCAATTTTGCTTTACAGCAATGAATGAAGTGCGGTTATATATATATATATATATATATATATATATATATATATATATATATATATATATATATATATATATCATTTATTTACCTAGATTTGTATAATTGGATACTTAAGTTTTCATGTAACATATAGTTTATATTTAATTGAAACCAGAGTTACAATTTACTGATTTATTACAGAAGTCTCTTGAATGAAGTTTTTAGATTGATAATTCAAGAATTAAAAAAATTACTAGCAAAAGTTGCTTGAGACCTCTAACACATGAGAAAGGGAATTTTGTTGTGAAATTTAATTTATCAAATGTATATATATCTTTACAGTGAAGTTTAAATTGTCATTCACTTATAAATATATGTATATATATATATATTAATCCAATAATATATATATACACATATATAGTATCTTGTACCTTTATACATTTTGGTATAATAATATACATGCACTAAATTAAATTAGCATTTTTATTTATAAGTTTCATTTATATTGTTGCAATATGCCCATATTCTTTATTTGAAGAAAAAGAAAACATTATTTGAAGATTTAAGATTATTATAGTAAAACTATGAATATACTATAAATCTTATAAATCAAAATAAAACCCTCTTAAATATTTGCATAAAGATAAAAATG
Source organism: Chamaecyparis obtusa (assembly GCA_027943335.1). Taxonomy (NCBI): domain Eukaryota; kingdom Viridiplantae; phylum Streptophyta; class Pinopsida; order Cupressales; family Cupressaceae; genus Chamaecyparis; species Chamaecyparis obtusa. Next base: position 2,088,811 of record BSBK01003571.1, read on the forward strand.
TAAATTATATATATATATATATATATATATATATATATATATATATATATATATATATATATATATATATATATATATATATATATATATATATATATATATATATATATATATATATATATATATATATATATATATATATATATATATATATATATATATATATATAATTTACATTTTTATCTCTATGCAAATATTTAAGAGGGTTTTATTTTGATTTATAAGATATATATATATATATAATAATGAAAGTCTTTATATTTAATTAAATTGTAATAATGAAAAATGATCAAGAGACTTATACAGAATATTATTCCTTATCAAATTATATAAAGGAATATATATTCTTTAGCAAATATTAATATAACTGAATAGCTGATAGGGAAATTTGGATCTAACATTTTATTATATCTAAACATTGCAATGGAAAAAAATAAGAAATCTCACATAGATATTGATACAGTCATGCAGATGCATAAAACAACTAGTCTAATCTAATCTTGAATAAACAAAATTTGAAAATTTGAAAATGTTGATGCAACCCGTAGAGATTATCCAAGCCTGCACAGGAATATGCTCACAGAGAAGTGAAGACATTCTTGTGTTGGCTAGAATAAACACCATTGAGGCTTACTCTTCGGTTTGATCCCTGGTGCAACTCAAGTATTTCATCGAGCCTGCACATGATTAAGCTCACTTATTGGAGAACTCATCCATGCGTAGGCTGAATGAAAAACTTAGAGGATTGCATGCAAACTGCTCCAAGCTTGATCTTCTGTAAAATGAAAATTAGGAAGAGAAATTGTGAAAACATAACTCTGGATTATTTTTTAACAGAAAATCTGTTTAAGGTTAGGGATAAATCAACTTTCTATATTTCTCACAATTTTATTTAGAAACTTATTTACTCCTGTATGTGTGTTATTTCAATTTAAATTGTTTTCCCATATTAACATCTAGATTTTCCTAGACATATGGGAAATGGAAAGGATATTGCCTTTTCTATCAATTCTTTCTGTCCTATAAAGTAGGGATTGAGTGGACAGTTTCCTTTATTCAAGACATTTGATTTTTGATTAATTATTTTTGCAGTAAACTCTTGCACATGAATATCTCTCTTTTTGCAATAAAATTAAATAAATATTTTATCTTGTTATGTAGGAGTTTATTGCTAGGAGGATATTTTAATTAATTTCTATTAGGTATTTTAATTAATTCCTATCTTATTATTTCAAATATGAAATAGAAATATATTAAGATTTTAATATTGGTCACACATTTATCTTGGGTAGTTAACTTAGGAGATATGGTAGCATTATTTATTGGAGGGTATTTAATTTGTCAAGTAAGAAGAAGATTGCGATATTGTTAGTAATTATTTTCCCGTATTGATTTATTGCTTTTCTAGTGACTAAGATTTAGCCTAAGGGGATCTTCTCCCTATATCATTCGAACCTGTTCAATAATATATGCTCTAGTATACACTTGTGAGCCTAGAATAACTAAGGGTAGTTTAAGTTGATGAACCTTATCTTTTAATTTATTAAGATAATATATATATATATATATATATATATATATATATATATATATATATATATATATATATATATATATATATATAAAATCAAATGTTCTTATATGTATATATGCATCACTGTACATATAAGCTCAGACAATAACATATATATACAAAGACATCGATAGTTTGTGTACCTATATGGTTAAATTGGCTTTAGGAAATTCAACCCTCCTACCTTATTGTATGAACCTAGTTTGAATTCAAATATTATGGATGTTATCCCTTGGGATTTAGTATCAACGGTTGTGTTGTTATGGAATTAAACCTTAGAAGAGAAAATTTTTTTGTATGTGTGTTTTGTCCTAGTTTGGGCATGACACTATCACTATACCATTCGCTGCCTACTACCCAGTCACTTCTGACACAGGACCCACTGACCCTCTGGCATCAAAATGGATGGCTAGTGTATGATCTCATGGAACAAGAATATTCCATAAGATCATGCACTGATCGTCGATCAATCTTTTTGACTTAGGTCCCACTGACAAGCTCCATGTCAATCTTCATCGACCAATGAGGAGACACCAAATTGAGTACACATAGTAGTGGACCCACTTCACTTATCACCTCTGAGAAAAGGTGAAATTGATGGTCGTCTAAAGATCTCATGCATCTGAAACATTCCTTAAGAACTTACGCTTGCCATTGATTCTCTGTAGATGTCAGGACCCTTTGAAAAGTTAGAAACCAGGTCCCACTAACAACTGCCATGTTTTGTTTCATGGACCAATCATAGATTGCCAACTATACCTACGTGTCATTTTGGACCCATAGTTTATACTGACCTGAACACTTGGAGAAATGGATGTTTGGCACATGTTCTGAAGGGCTCAAAATATTCTATGAGAATATGTGCCAACCATCGATCTGGATTCTTAGCCAATCATCAAAGACCTGACCCCACCCTGCTGCATAGGATACTTTGATGAGTGAGAGACCACCACATCACAAAATCTGGCAAGTCAACACATAATTTTTTCTTTGTTCATAGGTCATTCTGACAACCCTACCACTTCATTGATTCTTTCAGCCAATAGGGAAATGCCATTTGTGCTTATGTGGTAGTGGACCCGCCTGTCTAAAATGTTATGTCACAAAAGAGAATCAACGGTCATCGCAAAAATGCATGCCTCTGACACACTCATTGTGCTTTCATGACAACCGTTGGATCAAGATGGTGTCAGGAGACTAGGCCTAGGAAATGCTAAAGCTAAAACATTAGGAAAATCAAGGCACAGGACTTAGGAAAATTTATTTCACTAGGCACATAGACTTAGGAAATATTAAAGGCCACCGAGGGCTTAGAAACTTAGGAAAAATAAAAAGAAAACCTCTGCGGGGTGACCAAAAATATAAAGCATGTGCATTATAGGAGATTTAAGTGGCCCCAAAAAGTAACTTAAAATTAGAACAGGGTCGGGGTAGACTTAGGGTTTTCTCACTATAACAGCTAGATTTTTGAAAATTTGACAAGGGTTTTAGCCAGAGACAATGAAAATAATGTAGAGGCTGAAGGAATATAGATATAGCCATGAAATTTTTTGAAGGTACAGACCATTTTCTGGAGATTTTATCTATTACAAGAAAATGGGCTAATAGTGGCTCTATCTGGGGATGCATGCCTCTTGCAGGGATGGAAAGAATTCAGAAATCACTGGGAGAGTAGACCACCCACTGGACAAAACACAAGGACCTCAAAAACTAGCAACCAAACCAAGGAAACAGGAAAGGAAAAACAACTATACAAGGATTTACAATATTTACAAAAAGGCTCAGGGCCCCCAAAACTTCTAATCAATTTTTTCCTCTATCAAACAAAAAATTTTCATCTCCATTGAGTAGAGGCCAACTAAAAATATATACCTCATCCAGCCTGAAAAAAAGATTGTGATCCACATTCAGCATTTCACACAAAAATTGATCATTACACCCACCATCATTCAGCAAGACAAAGCCATCAAGCTACCATAAATATTGATCATTCTATGACATCAACATGTCACACTCTTCACCTTCACTGTCATGCTGAAAGGGGAAACACTCTAGCTCTTTCAAAGTGTCAGTGCAAACACTATTGGATCCATTCATATTAGAAGTTTGCACCTCCAAGGAGAAGATATACTGATCTTCATGCAAACACTGAGGGGACTCATTATATGGGACATGATCATCAAACATAGGAGCACCCTGCATCTAGTCAGCATTTGATAAAACCAAAAATTATTGGTAGGTGGGAAAGGAAACATCAACACATTCATCATGAGAAACTGAAGGGCCAACCCTCAATGGATTAGCAAAAGATTCAAAATTAGAAAAGGATTCAAAATCTATACAACTTTCCCAACTAGTACTCAACACCATATCAAGGACATCTGTATTACTTGAAACTGAGTAGACACTGATGACTTCATCATCTGATATATCATACTACACCTGGTTGCCATCTAATAGTGCTGGGGCAACAAAAGAATTAGAGGCACACATTTCAATGTCAAACCCTACTGACTCATGCTCCTGGTCAAAATCAATGTGTGTTGGATGTGAGAAACTAGAGTCACCCCTCCCTGAATATTTGAGATATTCACAAGACAAGAAATCTAAAATTTTTTCACTATGAAGTGAACAACTATCCTCGAGAACACCCTCCTCTGATAGGAAATCATTAGCAACACCTTCATTCATCCAATATTTTTCTTCATCTGACTGACTACACAAATCTTTTGCCCCATATTGAGAAAGAGCATCACCCTCATGATTGTAAGAAAGAGTGTCAACACTTGACACATCTCCTTCATAAGTTCCATCATTCTCAATAATAGTAGTACTAGGCACAACCCCAAATGCATCTTCAAAATCAAGATCAACATCATTAAGTACCCAGTCCTTGATATGCACATAATGCTCCTCCCACAAAGGGGTTGGCCAACTGGTTGATTCAGGAAAACAAAGCTCCAAAAATAAACCGATGAACACTGACTCTGAAAACTCAATACCCCCCAGAAGATCATCATATGCATCACAAAACATCTCATAGAACAAAGGTATTGATAGTTCCCTTCTACTTCCCACCTTTAATCTTATCAATTTTATGCAATCCCTTTGGATGCCTTGGTCTTGTGATGCAAGCTCCTCCTCAAACTTACCCATCATAACCTAATGTAGTACTTCCATAAAATTTTGCAAAGATGCAATTGATAACTTGAAGTATGTAAACCTCTACTCACACCTTATTCCTTTTCTTAGTGCCTAATCACTTAATAAGGAGACATTTCCAAACATGAAAGTATGATACCTGGAAGTTCTGCAATAGAATTTGTTGACTGGAAGGCAGGGTAGATCTAGAGCTCATCTTGAAACTCCATCAGGTTCTTTTCTTTGTAGAGTCACCACCTCCTTGAAGAGAAAAATTTTGTACCTTTTGCATCTTCTTCCAATCAACCAAGAACTTCACTAGGCCTTACTGTTTATCAGGAACTACACTGATCAAATAGAGAACTCAGAGTCGCCACTCAACACTTAGTGAGAAGATTTTGCAAATGATTTTTGTCTATTTGACTCTTTGATCTTAACCAAACTCTGGGATGATCCAGCCAAGCAAGGAAGCTTGCTGTCTTTTACTTCTTCCATAGTAGAGTCACCATTCTGTTGGTTCTTTTCCTTGCAGAACCAAACTTGAATCAATATATGGGCTTAATTCTTAGGGTAGGCACTCAAGTTTGACAAGAAAATAGTCCAATTAATGAGGATTGAAAGGAATCCTCCTTCTTCTTTGAGCTCCACATCACTCAGGCAGGTATTGCCTTATCTACACACTCAAGACACCTCATGATAAACAATAGGCCTGTAGATACATTATTATGGAATAGTCTTCAAACCCTTTTAGGTATCCTGTACCCCAATGAAGCCAATTCTTATGCAATAGCCCTATTTTCATTGAATGAGTCTGAAGACTAGAGACCTACTCTAACAACAACCAACATGAAAGGAAAAGGTAGTTCATTTGAATGATTTGATGTTGGGTTGAAAGTACCCCTGAGATACCCTAAGTCTCTCATAGACCAGTGCCTTATCCAATGGGCAGTAGAGTCAAATACACCATTGCAACAAAAAGCTATGAAACAAGAAAATAATATACCCAATATGTTGATGCCTTACATCAATCATATACCACTATCCAGATCTCACTTTGACTATCCATCTGTGTATCCAGACATGCTATCACCTTGTTCAAAGGATTTTAACCCTCCCCTTAGAAGAGACCTATAAATAGATAATACATTAACCGGCTGCTACTAGAAGACAAGCATAAAATATCTTTGATACTCTAGTCCATACACATCTGAAAACTAATCCTGAACCTAGTTATCTCTATGAAAACAACTCCACTTGCAAACACATAGGAAGTGCAAATAGAAAAATCAACACCCTTGATGTTACAATCAATAAGCTCAGGATTCAAATGGAGATAATCTCATAGTAGTACAAGTACATTGGATTCTCATACATAAGACAAGCTGATACAACATGTATTATATTTTTCAAAACTAGAGAGGAAAGAGGGAACACCTATATGCAGAGAAAAGGAAAAATATCTACAAGAAAAGGACCCTTCATGGAACCAGTTCTCCCCAAAATTGCAGAAGAAGGAACCCTTACAAAATAAAACATTTCACTATTTATACCACTAGTCACCTTGGAATCCCAAAATAGGATGCAACAAGCTTCAGATGACTAGGGTTAGGGTTTCACCCACCTGACCAACTAGAAATATTCAAAAATTTAATAAAAAGGGGGGGAAACCCAAGCAGCCTAGAGAAAGTAGATCCCAGAATGATCCTCATAAATGGTAATTCTCTGATCTGTACCAAGAATCATGAATCTATTAGACTTATTGATCTAATTTCCCACCTGCAACACACTTCGAGCAACACCATCACGGTACAAAAATCCCCTGCAAACAATCATGGAACACCCTGGACCACGCTGCAATTGTCGGCAAAACCAATTCTACCAAATCCCATCACAAAAGCATTCAATTTCAGTCCTTCCTGTCGCTAAAACCCTTTAGAAATTCAAATCCTTGTAGCAATGGTCATTTTCATGGTGCCAATAGTATATTGATGGTCAATATTTGAATTTTGATCAACTTTATATTGGCACCATCAGATCCTTCCTTTTTGCAGGCTTCATGACTTAACTCAACAAATATCCCTAGTTTAACTCTTAGCGACTACGCGACAAGGCTTTTTCTTTATTTGTGAAGTGAAATCCTTAACCCACCTTTGACCCAACTACTTAGCGAACAAAAGAAATGAAACTCACCCTGGTCACATTTGGCGAACTGGTGACTGAAGGGTTTCGTCAGTTCGTAGGACACTTTTTCTCTCTGCTGGTTTATTTAGTGATTACGTGAATGCCTGTTCACTGAATCGCTAGTCAATTTGGAGCACCACCATGTTATTGCATGAATGAGAGAAACCTTTGAACTTTGTTAGAGCCGCTAACCTTTTTATTCAGACAGCTAGACCTTAGGCCCCCACTTGGGCCCGCTTTATGCCACCTGTCACTATACCATTCGCTGCCTATCACCCAGTCACTTCTGATACAGGACCCACTAAACATCCGGCATCAAAATGGATGGTTGGCGTATGATCTTATGGAGCAAGAATATTCCATAAGATCATGTGCCAACCATCAATCAATCTTTCTAACTTAGGTCCCACTGACAAGCTCCATGTCAATCTTCATCGACTAATGAGGAGATGCCAAATTGAGTACACATAGCAGTGGACCCACTTCACTTATCACCTCTGAGAAAAGGTGAAATCAATAGTCATCTAAAGATCTCATGCATTTGACACGTTCCTTAAGAACTTATGCCCACTGTTGATTCTCTGCAGATATCAGGACCCTCTAACAAGTCGAAAACTAGGTCCCACTAACAACTGCCAACGTATTGTTTTGTGGACCAATCACAGATTGCCAACTGTACCTATGTGTCATTTTGGACCCATTGTTTATACTGGCCTGAACACTTGGAGAAATAGAGGGTTGGTGCATGTTTTGAAGGGCTCAAAAGATTCTATGAGAATACGTGCCGACCATTGATCTGGAATCTTAGCCAATCATTTAAGACCTGAGCCCACCCTGCTGCATAGGATACTTCGATGAGTGAGAGACCGTAATGTCATAAATCCAGCAAGCGGACACAATTTTTTCTTCATTCATAGGTCATTCTGACAACCTTTCCACTTCATTGATTCTTTCAGCCAATAGGGAAATGCCATTTTTGCTTATGTGGCAGTGGACCGGCCTGTTTGAAACATTATGTCACAAAAGAGAATCAATGGTTGTTGTGAAAATGCATGCCTCTGACACACTCATTGCACTTTCATGACAACCATTGGATCAAGATGGTGTCAGGAGACCAGGCCCAGGAAATACTAAAATCGAAACATTAGGAAAATCAAGGCACAGGACTTAGGAAAATTTATTTCGCTGGGCACATAGACTTAGGAAATATTAAAGGCCGCCGGGGGCTTAGAAATTTAGGAAAAATAAAAAGAAAATGTCCACAGGGTGACCAAAAATATAAAGCATGTGCATTATAAGAGATTTAAGTGGCCCCAAAAAGTAACTTAAAATTAGAACAGGGACGGGGTAGACTTAGGATTTTCTCACTATAATGGCTAGATTTTTGAAAATTTGACAAGGGTTTTAGCTAGAGACAATGAAAATAATGCAGAGGCTAGAGGAAAATAGATATAGCCATGAAACTTTTTGCAGGTGCAAACCATTTTCTAAAGATTTTATCTATTACAAGAAAATGGGCTAACATGATACAACGTGATGATCAGAGAGACACTAAGATGTAGTAGATGAGGCAAGAAATGGACAGGTTGAGGGAAGACCTTCAAAAGAGAAGTAGTAGAAACCTTGATAATGTCAAAGTAAGGAGTGATGAAGAACCTCTTGAGCAGGAGGAAGAAGAATTTCCTATAGACCAAAGTCTACTTATGAAGACTCTAAAATCTATGGAGAGGACAACCATGGATGCCAAGATTGAATTGCCTACATACAATGGGAAGATGGACCCAGATGCTACAATGGATTGGGTGGATGCCCTAAATAGTTTCTTTGATTGTGAAGACATCCTTGAGAACCAAAGGCTGAAGATTGCTAAGTCAAAGCTCAAAGGCTCTGCACTCACATGGTGGAACTTCACTCAAGATGATAGGGTGAAGAATGGAAATAATCCAATCACCACTTGGAAGAAGATGGTGACCATGCTTATGGAAACTTACATCCCTAAATATTATGAAGTCCAACTGCATAAAAGGAGATTGAGTCTAAGATAGAAAGAGATGGACATCTCTAGCTATATCGAAGAATTTCAGAGCTTGGTGATGAAATCCAAGCTTGCTAAACTAGAATGTGTAAAGCTTGCTTAGTATATACAAGGCCCAAGGGTCTTAGTTCAAGATGAACTCAGTCTAACAAGTCGTACAATAGTGAATGAATGCTATTAATTGGCATCAAAGGTTGAAGAAAAGTTGAGGAGGAGGAATGAACATGTTAGAAAGTAAAGATCCCCAAGATAACTGAGAGGGGGGGGTGAATCAACTATCAGATAATTTATCCATTCAAAAAATTTAAACAATATAATCAATGTATTGATCAACCATAGAAAGATAATCATACACAATTGCACAATAGCACAAGATATGTTAACTAGGGAACCTCTTGAAAAGAGTATACCCCGGTGGGAATAATGCCCACAAAATGATGCACTAATATGAAAGTTCCTTGTTAGAGGATGGACCTTGTTAGGAGTCTTATGAAATACATTCAATACATATAAATCCCTGTTAGGAGATTTTGAATCCCTGTTAAAAGATTCTAACCCGGTTAAGAATTTATGAAAGATAGAAGGACCCACTACCCAAATAGCTTCAAGGCAAGATCTCTGAACCCACTATCCAAAAGATCTTAGAATTATTCAATAGAATAATATGAAATATATTACCTCCTTCACACTATGCCAAAACTGCACTCTCTGCTACACAAGATCACAATTCCAGATCTCTGTACTCACAAGTCTTCCTTCATCACTGAATTAGCTCTTTTCTTCACTTCATGCATATATTCGCATCTCACTCTTCATAGTACACATTAAAATAAGGAAAACATTCCTTCTTATATACCAAACTCAAATAATTACAAATGAGTCGGTCCTAAATTACAAAATAATAAATTCTACACACTACACACAGAATTCACATAAAACTGTCAGCTTCCAGTTACTGTAACTTTCTCCAAACATATCCTCAAAGTTTGCACTATGAACCACATCATCATTAATGATTCTCCAACATCCCTTTAATTGTGCAAAATCAGATTCCATCCCAGCTAAGAGATATCCTCTGATTTCCGAACATCGCTACACAGAAACACTGTCTAAACACTACTTTCACCAAAATGCTCATAACTCTTACAAATGAATGAATTTCTTTTTGTGCTATTAACCATAGGTTAATAAAACACCAAAGAACATACCATCAACTACATAAAAGCCAATTTTCAATACAACATGTGCGCAAAACAAAACTGTACCTCCTTTCCTGCTAATATCCAGAATATCACTGTGTTGACATCAATGACAATCCAAGTCATGAATGCAACAACAACTGCTACAGAATGACTGCCAAAACACTTTTCATTCATTCCTAACAATCTCCCCCATTGGCATTGATGGAAACATAGATGAAAAACATCCAATGTTCCAAAAATCCAATATTGCAACATCACTACAAAATATCAAATCAAATCTTGCTTCGTTTTCCTATTCAGCTCTCTCATACAATCCACAATGTTTTTCATGTATATCTCTCCCCCATTGACATCAATATTAGAAATTCTATCACTAAGTCAACAACAACTTAATGTCAAAAGACACTTTTTAGAAAAATACAATAACAAGAGTCCTCATGACTTAGCTCATAAACTCCCCCATAGAGGAAGTTCCAACATCCAATCTAGAAGAAAGATAGGGCTCATATACCACTAGATGGATGCAATCATCTACATCAATTCTCAAAAATAGGTTGGGGCATAAACCTAAGCATACCTCTTAGATACACAAATGTATCCTTAGGTAAAGGCTTTGTAAATATATCTGCTATCTGCTCCTTTGTACTTATGTACTCCAATCTTACTTCTTTTTCTACAACTTTCTCTCTTACAACATGATACTTGATCTCAATATGTTTAGTCTTAGAATGTAAAATAGGATTTTTTGACATACTCACTATACTGGTGTTATCACAATGTATAACAACAGGCTCATCAAACTTTATTCCAATATCTTTCAACATCTACTTCATCCAAATAATCTGATTACAATTATTTTCTGCTGCAACATATTTTGCTTCTGCTGTGTTTTGTGAAGTATAATTCTGCTTCTTACTTAGCCAAGAGACCAATTTTCCTCCAATAAAAAAAATCTCCACCACTGGTGCTTTTCTTGTCATCAACGCTACCTCCCCAATCTGCATCAGTATAGACACATAAAGTAAAATCATCAGAATTCTCATACCATAATCCATAATCCATTGTTCCTTTCATATATCTCAGTATCCTCTTTACTGCTACATAATGTGATTCTCTAGGTTCTGCTTGAAATCTTGCTACAATCCCCACTGAATGTGCTATATCAGGTCTTGTATGTGTCAAGTACTATAATCCTCCAATCATAGATCTGTACTTTTTCTGCTCAACTACTGGTGTCTCATCTTTGCTAGATAACTTATGTCTGGTTACCATAGGTGTTCCAATAGGTTTAGAATCTTCCATTCCAAATCTTTTCAATAATTCATTTAAATACTTAGTCTGACTTACAAATATACCTTCCTTGCTTTGTGTTATTTGTAATCCCAAGAAATATTTCATTTCTCCAATCATGCTCATTTCAAATTCAGTCTTCATTTCATCTGTAAATTTGTCACTAGCTTCATCTTCTCCTCCAAAGATAATATCATCAACAAATATAACTATAACTAACAAACCATTCTCAATTTCTTTTGTGTATAAGTTACTATCTGCTATTCCTTTTATAAATCTCAATTTCAATAGATACTTATCCAATCTTGCATACCAGGTTTTAGGTGCTTATTTTAATCCATATAAAGCTTTCTTTAACTTACATACCATATCTCCTTCTTGTGTCAAAGGAAAACCTTCAAGCTACTCAATGTAGACTTCTTCTTCCAATTCACCATTCAAAAAGGCTGACTTCACATCCATCTGATACACTCTGAATTTCTTGTAAGTTGCATATGCTAGAAACATTCTCACTTCTTCAAGTCTAGCCACAGGTGCAAAAGTTTCTTCATAGTCAATTCCTTCTTGTTGTGAATATCCTTTACATACCAATCTTGCTTTGTTTCTTATCACTTCTCCTTGTTCATTCATCTTGTTTCTGAATACCCACTTTGTTCCAATCACATTCTTGTCTTCAGGTCTAGGGACCAATTCCCATGTCTTGTTTTTTTCAATCTGCTCTAGTTCTTCTTTCATAGCATTGATCCAATGTTCATCTTCACAAGCTTCATTAGTAGTCTTAGGTTCAATTTGAGAAATCAAACATAAATGTACCTTATTTTGAGTCAAAACTCCTCTATCTAAACTTCCAATAACTTTCTCAATAGGGTGATGTCTTGAAGTATACCTGTTAGGTGTGATAGTTACTGATCTTGTTCCGACTGTAGATTCTTCTCTGCTTTCTTCTCTATTTTCTTCTCTGTCTTCTTCAGTATGACTTTCATTCAGCAAATCACTGTTAGTTTCAAAAAATAATTTTGCATTTTCAATGTTAGGTTGAGGTTGTGCTTCTCCATCAGATTCATAATCAAGCATTCTTTCCTGAATTTTAAACTTCTCACCAACTTTTACATTTGCACTTTCAACAATAGTCTTAGTCCTTTTTTTATAACATCTATATGCTTTTCTTTTTAAAGAATATCCAAGAAATATTCCTTCATCACTTCTAGGATCAAACTTTCATATATCATCATCTCTCTTTATATAACATTTACTTCCAAAAATTCTATATTACTTAACTGAGGGTGTATGTCCAAACCATAATTCATAAGGTGTCTTGGTTGTATCTACTCTGATTTGTACTCTGTTCATAGTGTATACTACTGTGTTCACTACTTCTCTCCAAAAAGTTTTAGCCAAATCATTTTCAAACAACATAGCTCTTGCTACTTTAGTTATTGAACTGTTCCTTCTTTCTACAATACCATTTTGTTCTAGTGTTCTAGGGGTTGAAAGTTGTCTCTTAATACCATTCATTTCACAAAAGGTGTTAAACTCTCTAGATGTAAATTCACCACCTCTATCAGATCTTAGACACTTAATCTTCATTACAGATTCATTCTCAATTTTTCTTTTCATGATCTTAAATTTATCAAATGCTTCAGATTTTTCTTTCAAAAATTCAATCCACATCATTCTTGTAAAATCATCAACAAGAATCATAAAATATCTTTCACCGTAGAATCCTCTAGTCCTAGTAGGACCACTCAAGTCTGTATGAACAATCTCTGACTTCTCTGTCGATATGAACTTCTTGTTGGGAAATGAACTCCTTTTCTACTTTGCCATCATACATTCTTTGCAAATCATGTTAGTAGGTTTCATAATTCTAGGTAAATCTCTTACCGCAAGTGTAGTGCTCACCTTGACAATATTGTCAAAGTTTATATGACAAAACCTTTTATGCCATAACCAACTATCACCAATCCTAGTTATCAAACATGTCATCTCAGTAGGATTCAACTGAAATACATTACCTCTGGTTCTGGATCCTTTTCCAATCAGATTTCCATCTTTATCTTTTATCACACAATTTTTCTCAGAAAACCAAACTTGATAACCCTTATCAGCCAATTGTCCAACGCTTAGTAGATTATGTCTTAGTCCATCAACAAAGTAAACATCATCAGTGTTAGTCTTTCCATTAAGAGTAATAGATCCTATACCCTTAATCAAACAAGGTGCATTGTTACCAACCCTAACAATTCCTCCATCATAATTATCTAACTTAACAAAATTTCTTTTATCTCTAGTCATATGATGTGAACAACCATTGTCTATAATCCAATCAGATTTCTTTTCAACTTGTGAAACTAATGCTTTTTCTTCCCTTTTATCAGATTCAAAACTTTCTTCTTTAATTGCTACAAATCCTATTTCCTCAAAGTTATCATTATCACTGTCAGTTAAATGTTTTTCAATTCCTACTTCAAAATCTTCATCATTTGCATAATAACATTCTTTAGATCTCCTAGGTTTAAAGTTGCTTCTATACTTCTTAACTCTTTTAGGACATTTAGATGCAAAATGACCATATTCTTGACAAGTCCAACATTTAAAGATTTTCTTACCATCTGGTTCTCTTTTTACAAGTAATGAAATACCTTCTTCAATCTTCTTATCTTCCTCAGATCTACTACTGCTGGCATAATCTCCATTCACACTAGTACTTCTTGTTGGTCTAATTCTAAGAGCACTAAATGCTATTTCCATTCTAGGTAGCTCTCCTGATAATCTCAAGTTCATCTCTACTATTTCTAATCTTCCAAGAAGAGTCTCTCTTGAAAAGTTTGATGTACAAGGTATCACTTATTCAATCATCTGTGTTGTCTACTTGAATACTGGTGTCAAAGTTCTCAAAATTTTCCATATCATTTCATTCTCTATCTTATCACCTCCACAAGACTTTATTCCTGTCACAATCTTAGACATCCTACCAATATAACTTCTAATAGATTCATCTTCCATCATTCTGATATCTTCAAATGCACAAATCCAATTATGTAATCTAGCCTTCTTTGCATGTTCATCACCTTCAAAAGTAGAATGTAAAGCTTTCCAAATTGAATGAGATGTTTTCAAACATCTTACCTAACTATATTCATTCTCCGGTAGTGCTGATAAAAGTGCTTCTCTTGCAAGTATGTTACACATGAATAGATCTAGTTCATCTTTAGTTCCTGCCTCTAGATTGTCTTCCTCAATGATAGTCTTCTCATTTTTTGTAATCAACCAATAACTTGGTCCTAAACACAATAGATGTGTCTTCATCTTTTTTTTCTAGCTGTCAAAATTTACTCCATCAAACTTAGGGCTTTCTTTTCTGAAATTCACCATGGATCTCCTTAAGTTGTTAAACTTTTCTTTCAAGGACCTGCCACTCTGATACCAATTGTTAGAAAGTAAAGATCCCCAAGATAACTGAGAGGGGGGGGGGGGGGGTGAATCAGTTATCGGATAATTTATCCATTCAAAAAATTTAAACAATATAATCAATGTACTGATCAACCATAGAAAGATAATCATACACAATTACACAATAACACAAGATATGTTAACTAGGGAACCTCTTGAAAAGGGTAAACCCTGGTGATGCCCACAAAATGATGCACTAATATGAAAGTTCCTTGTTAGAGGATGGACCCTATTAGGAGTCTTATGAAATACATTCAATAAATATAAATCCTTATTAGGAGATTTTGAATCCCTGTTAAAAGATTCTAACCCAGTTAAGAGTTTATGGAAGACAGAAGGACTCACTGCCCAAATAGCTTCAAGGCAAGATCTCTGAAGCCACTGTCCAAAAGATCTTAGAATTATTCAATAGAATAATATGAAATATATTACCTCCTTCACACTGTGCCAAAACTGTACTCTCTACTACACAAGATCACAATTCCAAATCTCTGTACTCACAAGTCTTCCTTTATCACTGAATTAGCTCTTTTCTTCACTTCATGCATATATTCACATATCACTCTTCATAGTACACATTAAAATAAGGAAAAAATTTCTTCTTATATACCAAACTCAAATAATTACAAATGAGTCGGTCCTCAATTACAAAATAATAAATTCTACACGCTACACATAGAATTCACATAAAACTACCGGCTTCCAGTTACTGTAACTTTCTCCAAACATATCCTCAAAGTTTGTGATATGAACCACATCATCATTAATGAGTCTCCAAAATCCATTTAATTGTGCAAAATTAGATTCCATCCCAGCTAAGAGATATCCTCCAATTTCTGAACATCGCTACACAGAAACATTGTCTAAACACTGCTTTCACCAAAATGCTCATAACTCTTACAAATGAATGAATTTCTTTTTGTGCTGTTAACCATATGTTAATAATACACCAAAGAACATACTATCAACTATAAAATATCCAATCTACAATACAACATGTGTGCAAAATGAAACTCTACCTACTTTCCTACTAATATCCAGAATATCACTGTGTTGACATCAATGACAATCCAAGTCATGAATGCAACAACAACTACTATAGAATGAATGCCAAAACACTTTGCATTCATTCCCAACATAAAAAAGTGGTAGAGGAAAAGCTAAGAATGAAAGAGGTAGAGGAAACTTTGGAGGAAGAGAACAAAACAATAGACCACAAGGAGAATATAATAAGGAGAAAATCCAAGGAGAAAGTAGTTCAAGAGATGGATACCAAGGTTGAAGAGGAAATGATAGAACTAGAAATGGAGGAAGAAACAATGGAAAAATCAGATGTTATAACTGCAATCAGGTAGGGCACTACACCAATAGGTGTCCGGATAGAGAAAAGCAGAATAACCAAGGTGAAAGAAGAGCCAACCTATTACAAGAAGATGATGTTGAAAGTGTGAGAGACTATACGAGAGAAGATGGAGTAAGCCTCATGATGAAGAGGAATTTGATCCAAGCACCAGTACCATTGGAACCTCCCCAAAGAAAAAGTCTTTTCAGAACCAACTGCAAGAGCCATGGAAAGGTATGCAAGTTAGTAATTGATTGTGGTCCTACTCAAAATCTTGTATCTAGAGAGATGGTAGATAAATTAAAACTATAAAAGATACCCCACCCAAACCCATCCCATGTATCTTGGTTGACAAAAGAGTAGTAGACCCTCATAAATGAACAAGATTGGGTATATTTCTCTATTAAAGAATATAAGGATAGAGTCCTTTGTGATGTTGTAGATATGGATGTATGCCACTTTTTGTTAGGATATCCATGGTAGTATGATTTGTAGGATAAACATGATGGAGTCACAAAACAATAGCAAATTATTCAAAATGGTCACAAATACAATCTTCTCCCTCTCCCTGATCCTCAACAAGAAAAACCAAAAGAATAGTTAGTCATGCTTGTAGTAGAATAAGAGATGATAAGTACTATTCAAGATTCTAAGGTTGGATATGCCCTATTCTGTAAGCCAAAGGAGAAGACAATGCACAATGAAGTACCAAAGGAAGTAGATAGTCTACTATAGAAGTACAAAGGAATAGTTGTAGGAGACACACTAGATGAACTCCTACCATTGAGGGATATCTGTCACCAAATAGATTTTATCCCAGGTGCTTCCCTACCTAACAAAGTTTCTTATAAACTCACTCCTCATCAGAATGCTAAAGTCACTAGACAAGTCAGTGAATTGTTGACTAAAGGAATCATACACAAGAGTCTTAGCCCTTGTGCAGTCTCAAGTGTTTTGGCCCCTAAAAAGGATGGTAAATGGAGACTATG
The DNA here is from genome assembly GCA_027943335.1 of Chamaecyparis obtusa. Lineage (NCBI taxonomy): Eukaryota > Viridiplantae > Streptophyta > Pinopsida > Cupressales > Cupressaceae > Chamaecyparis > Chamaecyparis obtusa. The sequence continues at coordinate 2,106,017 of BSBK01003571.1, forward strand.
CACCGATTCTAGGGCAATTAAAAAAATTACAATCAGATATAGATTTCCTATACCTAGGATTGAAGATCTTCTAGACCAACTTGGAGGAGGATGTTACTTATCAAAAACTGACCTTAAATCTAGTTACCATCGTATAAGGATAAGGCTTGGTGATGAGTGGAAAATTGCATTCAAAACCACTAAAGGATCGTATGAATGGCTTGTGATGCCATTTGACCTTAGAAATGCTCCTAGCACCTTCATGAGATTAATTAATGAAGTGCTTCAATATTTCATAGGAAAGTTTGTGGTGGTCCATTTAGATGACATATTAATATTTAGTGTGACTATGAAGGAACACATGAGACATTTAGAGCAAGTTCTCCAAAAACTACATGAGAAGAAACCGTCTATCAACTTGGAAAAGTGTAGATTCATACAACAAGAGTTGATATTTTTTCATTTTGTTATCTCAAAGGGCACATTAAAAATGGATTTGAAAAAGGTAGAGGCTATCATTAATTATCCTAGACCAAATACCCTAGGAGAATTCAGGAGCTTTCATGGATTGGTTACTTTTTATAGGAAATTTATTAAAAATTTTAGTCACATTTGTGCACCTTTACTTGATACCATCAAGGGTGGTAGAAAAAAAAAGTTCCAGTGGAAAACACAAGTAGATGAAGCTTTTAAATACTTGAAGGAAAGAGTAGAAAAATATCCCATTTTGGCACTACCAACATTCGACAAATTGTTCATAGTAGAGACCGATGCTAGCAATCTGGCCATAGGTGCAGTCCTCAGTTAGGATGGAAGACCAGTGGCTTCCTTCTCTGAAAAATTGAATGAAGCAAAGAAGAAATACAACACATATGACTTGGAATTCTATGTGATGGTTCAAGCCCTCAAGAAATTGAGGCACTACTTTCTTCCTACAGAATTTATTGTCTTTACAGATAATCATGCCTTAATTTTTCTGAATAGTCAAGACAAGCTAAGCTATAGGCATATGAAATGGGTTGAACAACTCCAAGCATTCACATTTTCCATAAAACATAAGAAAGGAACTTCAAACAAAGTAGGAGATGCTCTCAGTAGAAGAGTAATTTTGGTTGAAGAAGTGTAGGTACAAAGCATAGGGATTGATGCCCTCAAACACCTATACAAGAGTGATTTAGATTTTGGTGATATCTATCAGGTTTTCTCTACTCTATCAAATGCATATAATACTACTTATTCTGAATATTTATTGTAGAATGGCCTTTTATTCAAAGGAGCTCAACTTTGGATTCCTAAATGCTCCATGACAGAAAATCTAATTAGAGAGAAACATTGTGGTACACTAGGAGGTCACTTTGGCACAGATAAGACACTTGAACTTGTAAGGAGAAACTATCATTGGCCTCGATTACCGACTGATGTCAGGAAGTTTGTTGAATCGTGCACTATTTTACAAAGGGCTAAAGGAGTTAGGACCAATCAAGGTCTTTATCAACCACTTGCTATTCCAAAAAAGCCATGGGACAATGTGAGTATGGATTTTGTCTTAGGACTTCCGAGAACAAAAGAAGGATTTGACAATATCTTTGTTATAGTTGACAGATTTAGCAAAATGGCACACTTTGTTCCTTGTAACATTTCTAATGATGCTTCACATATTTCTAACTTATGTTTTAAAGAAGTGGTCATAATTCATGGATTACCAACATCCATTATCTCTGATAGAGATGTGAAATTCCAAGGGCACTTTTGGAGAACCCTTTGGAAAAAGTTGGGGACAAGTCTATCATTCAGTTCTGCATACCATCCACAAACTGATGGGTAGACTAAAGTTGTAAATAGATCATTAGGAAACCTTTAAAGCTATCTAAAAAAATAATATGGACAAACTTGGGATGCTATCCTTCCTCAAGTATAATTTTCTTTTAGTGATTCAGTAAACCGGTCAACAGGGAAGACACCATTCCAAGTGAATTATGGACTCCATCCAAGATGAGTTATAGAACTAAGAGAGTTACTAACTGACTTTAAAGTCTTTGCATAGGGAGAATAACTATCAACATGGATCAAAAAGATTCATGATCAAGTCTGAGATACATTGATTTAGAATACTGCAAAGTACAAATAATAGGTAGATAAAAAGAAGAGATATGTTACTTTCAAAGTAGGAGATCAAGTATGGGAATACTTGAATAAGGTAAGGCTACCTAGGGTACATACCAAATTGTAGATGAGGAAGATTGGTCCCTATCAAATACTTCATAAATTTGGGGATAATGCTTATGAAATTTCTTTACCCCCTACTATTTCTATTTGTCCTATCTTTAAAAATTGTGATCTCAGTCCTTTTAAGGGTGATGTAGGATCTAATGACACTTTGCAAGGCATTGAAGATGAAGTAGCTAAATGGATAATGGACTTTCCATCAAGCCCACCTTTACAGTTGGAAAATGTTCTAGACTCTAAATTTGTCAAACAAATCAGGAAGAAGACCTACAAAGATTATTTGGTCAAATGGCAGGGGTTACCAAACATTGATGCTACCTGGATGAGTGAAGAGTGTATCAACAAGCATGGAACTTTGGTTAAAAAACTACTCTTAAGTGGGACTTGAGTTTTTAAAACATGGGAGTATGGTGTAGGAGCACCCAAGGAACACTCCCCACTCTTCACAATTTTTAGACTGATAGGCTAAGTTTTAATAAGCCAACTTGTAAGACCTAGTCACCCTCAATGTGGTTATAAACCATGGGTTTTTGACTATGGTCCAAAGGAACATTTAGGATGTTAGGTTTCCTAGGTGTCTTTTTAAGTTATTTCAATAATGTTTTGGATCACTAGGATCCAAGGCTTAGGCCTATAGGCTCATTAGGAGCAGGAATGCAACATTTTGTAAAAGTTGCAAAATACAACAAATGTTGTCGACAACTTCTTTGAAAAGTTTCTACCGACCTATGAAACAACTGCCCAATGGTCACAACCTTTGAAAAATGGTTGGATCCATTGAGGAAAGTCTTCATATAGCGCTTACAGGTAGGTGGAAGATAGATGGGTGTTGAACAGTAAGGAAAATCTTTGTAAATTTTGCAATCAATCAATAAAAGATCCTTGTTTTTCTCTAATTCTAGATTGAAACATTTCATGTATGGATTTTTATGAAAGTGCAAGGAATAAATTTGATCAATCTAATACATGCTATGAACTAGGACTCTGATGCATTTAATTTGAATCAATTTGACGATTAGAGGTAGAAGTTAGAAGAATCAGTTTATCTGGGTTTTTAGGAAACCCTCCTGAACCAGGGTCTTGGTCGAAGATGCCCTAACTTGTATTTCATTCATGGGGTTCCCATAAAAGGTTGGAAAATGCAAGTAGGGACAATTTACTTTAGTTCCTCAAAATCACAAAGGAAGGGGGATTGTTTGGAGAAATTTGTTTGTAGATTCTAGACCAAGCATCTCTATGTGCTCGGTTCAGGAAAAGAAGAAGTGAAGTGGTAGAAGCACCTCACGGGTGGATAAAAGAAATATGAAGATAGATTGTGGTCTCTTTGGAATTCCTAGCACCGTTGCAATTGGAATTTAACCTAGAAAAACCAACTGGTAAAGTTTTCATTCATCTACCGAGTAAATTAGCCCTATTAGGACTAGTAGACCGGGAGTTGTTGAGTGTTGTTCTTTGTGTTTAGGATCTTAGAATTTGGAGGTTTGTTACAAGTCATAAAAGGGTGTTTGAACATACTTTGTTTCCATAGACTTCTTGTAAGAATCTGGAACTAGAACCCTAGAACCTCACCTAGAAGGCTACAAGCCCAGCAATGTCTAAATTCTTGAACTTGTCACCTAAATCTTGTAGTGTGTGTGGAAATACTCCCATAGTAGACATTTTGTTTGTGTATGGAACCTTTCCATCCCCTTACCAATCTATAGGTTCCCATCTGAAAGATAAGTCAATAAGGCATTTTGTGGTGAGCATTATCAAGAGTTAGGAAACTACTCAGTAAAGATACCAAGCCCACTCGGTTAACATAGGAACTGAACACTAACTGAGTATCAATCAAGCACCAGTAGATCCTGAGGGAGTATAAGCTGGTTAAAGAAAATGAATCCTCCAGTGATGATAGTGTAATTGTGTTTGTTATAGGATCTTCTAAAGGTGTAGAGCACTCTCCTAAGCCCACTCTGGGTTCACAGTAACACTGAAGGTCTCACCATTTATCAAGCTACCTAAATAGGGGAGATCTCTCTCTCTATGTCCCCTACCCCCCCCCTCTCTCTCTGACGCAGGGGTAGGGTAGAAACAAGAAGAATCATGCAAGATTTGACTCCACTTGAATCTGAAAATAAGCCCTAGTCAGAGTTACACAATGCAAGCAATATAATGAAACATGAAAGTAATGAAATCACAATGGATATGAGATAATCAATTGGCAACAACAACAGAGAATTTATATTATTTCTTTAAACATGCCCGGCTGTGAGGCCTTCTGGGTTTTGGTCTTGTACAATGAGAATTATGAAATCAGAATTACAACTTGCATCCTCTCTTTGTCTCCAATGTTTTATCTTGATAATCCTTCCTAGATCTCCATCTTGATTCCCTACTACATCAATCTAGACTCCTTATATAGCCAACTAAGCCACAAGTCGACCAGTTAGGCATTTAATTACATTATAGGTCCAGTATGGAAGATTTAAATCAAAACTAATGAAAGAGTGATCAAAAATTGATGTGTCTTAGTTTCTTAGGTCCTCACATGACCCAAGAACATTCCTTTAACTATGCAAGGCCCCCTTTGATCACACAGAACTGCACAAGAAGAAACACCACGTTTCACGTGAAAACTGGAAGAAAATTGGTCCTGAGAAAAATGGTCATTACTTTTGACTCATAATGAATTAGTACTTTCACCTTTGGGAAAAGATATTATTTTAGGTCATCTTAAATTCCCTAAGGGAGCACAATCTGAATCATTAAGGATCATCAGTGGCACTACGCACAATCAGCACCAAAATTGTAGGAAAATACGGCTCCAATGGTAAGGAAAATAGCTGTAACTTTGAAACAGTCTATCCAATCCTTATGCGACCATAGGAGAAGGTTCCCAAATAGGCCCTCACATCATGTAAGCTTCGCATAACATGAAACCAAGAAATGCAACAATTATAAGGAAAACAACAGAAAAATAGGTACAGAAATTAGGAAATGTTGTTGGTTGATGCAAGATTGCTCAAAGACCGAAGATGCTCCTACATCAAACACATGGGGTAAATAAAGAACTGATGTCCACATCAAGATCTTCTCATATTCTAACTTGAATCATAAAGATCCAATTCATCTTGTGTAATCCATGAACTATCTTCAATTGGCTTATCTTTCCAGTGAACTAGATATTCCATGTAGTCTTTTCCTCTTGTACTTTTGCTCACTCTTTTATTGAAGATCTTCTTAATGCTTTCTCTATACTTCTTAGGATAGTCCAAATCATATTCAATCTCATCATTTGATTCAAAGCACTCAAATATATCAGAAATATTGAATATAGGTGATATATCCATGTCCTCTGGTAATTCCACTTCATAAGCATTTTCACTGTCAAACTTGTTCAGAATCTTACAAGGTCCAAACTTCTTAATTTTCAGCTTGTTGTAGGTACCAACTAGAAATCTATTATTTTTCAAATGAATCATAACCTCATCTCCAACTTCAAAATATTTATGTCTCCTTCTCTTGTCTACTCTCTATTTATATTTTAGATTACTGTCCTCTAAATTCTTTTTAACTTCATCATGTAAAGTTCTCATGTACACTACAAAATCCTTAGCTTCAACACTTCTTCTTGTCTTAGTAGGTAAATCTCTCAGCTTTGTGGTTCCCTTAGGATGAAATCTAGTAACAATCTCAAATGGTGTCCTCTTAGTGCTTCTATTCACCGAATTATTATATGCAAACTCTACTCGTGCGAAAATCAAATCCCAATTAGCAGGTTTCTCTCCAACTAAACATCTCAATAAGTTTCCCAAACTTTTGTTCAAAACTTTAGTCTATCCATCTGTCTGAGGGTGAAATGTAGAACTAAACTTCAATTCTGTATTCATCTTTTTCCAAAGTGTTCTCCAAAAGTAACTAGTAAACTTAGTATCTCTGTCTGAAACAATAGATTTAGGCAAACCATACAATCTTACCACTTCCTTGAAGAATAATTTAGCTACATGTAATGCATTAGATGTCTTCTTACAAGGTATGAAATGATCCATCTTAGAAAATCTATCAACCACTACCAAAATAGAATCATTACCTCTCTAAGTTCTAGGCAATCCAAGAACAAAGTCCATAATCACATCTTCCCAACATCTATCAGGTATAGGAAAAGGTGTATACAATCCCAAATTCTAACTAGTTCATTTTGCTGTTTGGCAAATTCTGCAACCTCTAACCATTCTCTGTACATCTCTGTAAATCTGTGGCCAAAAGTATCTTTCTGAAATCAAATTCATAGTCTTATCAATCCCAAAATGTCTAGCAAGTCCACCACTATGTTTCTCCTTCATTATGTTCTCTCTCATAGATCCTCTAGGTATGCACAACTGGATTCCTTTAAACAACATGTCTTCTTGAATGAAATAATCAGTCCACTTATCACTCACTGTGTGTTCCTTACAAGATTTCCAAGGCTCTACAAAATCAATGTCAGTCTCATACAAACACTTCAAATAATCAAAACCAAGTACCTTAACTCTCATCTCTGTCAGCAAACTTCTTCTTCGTCTCAAGGCATCAACAACCTTATTTGACTATCCACTTTTATGCTTCAATGAAAAGCAAATATTATGTTCTTTCATTTCTCTTGTAAATGTTTTATCATCAAACAAGCATACTCTGACTATAGTACAATGACTTCCATCAAACTTCTCTATCAAAGGAAACAATACTTGTTTCTTTCCATCCATCCAAATAGTATATTGAGTCAATCTACCATCATGCAAAGCTTTCCTATCATACTATCAAGGTCTACCCAAAAGAATATGACAACAATCCAAAGGCATAATATCACACAAGACTTTATCATGATAATTCCCAGTTTTGAACTTAACAAGGCATTGTTCACTTACAAGTAGTTTATGCTCCTTTTGGATCTAAGCAATATGGTAAGGCTTAGGATGTTTCAATCCCTACAACTTCAACTTGTTAACCAGCTCTTCAGATGCCAAATTATCAGAACTTCTGTTGGGTATCCTAAAAGTTTTTTGAGGTTTGTGTCCAATTCCTGGTTTAAGTCTCCATGCGAGTGTTATACCTGGACTAGGGTTTGTAAAGTGTCGTGAAAATGGTTTTTGACATGTTCAGGAAAACCCTTACCCTAGGTCTTGTCTTTCAAAATGTTTCCAATTCATTTCTAAACTTCATGTGGCCCTCTTGTTTCTTTTTCTTGGTTACCTTTAAGTCACTTAAGTTGCTATTTGTGCATGTGCTTATTTTCCCCAAGTGTTCGCTGAATCGGGAAGTGTCTTATCAAATTTCAAAAGAATCTGGCGATTCAGGGAATGAGTCAAATTCATGTTCACTATTAATATCAGTCACCAGTTCTCTAGATCTTCCAGCGGTTATCCCAAACATCCAGCGAATTGGCGAATGCATTAAAGCCACACTTTTTGATTACTTTGTTCGCTAAGTCTCCAAGTGCTTCGGCGGTTTCATTTTCCTTTCTGAGAACTAGCAAATGAGGGTTATCTCCAGTTCTCGCAATCTTTGGCGGTCTTGTGAAACAATCTAGCGATTCAGCGAACACTTTGTTCGCTTATTCTCAGAATCTGGTGGTCAAGGGTCGTGTCAACTAGAGAATTAGCGAATACCGTGGATTGTTTTCATGATCAACGGCCCTGTTTTAATCTCAAAATATCTGTGGGTCCTGCATATTTGATTTGGTGAATGAGTGACTAAATACTTATAGTGCTATCCTCTAAATTTGGTGGTTCTGATGGTTTGCCCAAAAGATTTCAGTGGAGATAAGTTTTCTCACATTCGCTTATTCTCAGAATAAGTTGGTGACATGCTAAACAATTTAGCGATTCAACGAAGCTAGTGGTTGCCAGTTCTCTTAATAAAAGGATAAAGGTTAAAACAATCTGGCGAATAAGTGAATCAATGGATGATAAGTTTTAAGGTCTCAGTCGCTTATTCTTGAAATGAAATTTTCAATGATATGGAGTATTTGGAGAACTAGCGAATGCTCTTTGTTCGCTGATTCTCAGAATTAAATGGTTAAGGTTTTTGTTATTCAGAGAACTAGTGATAGCCATCGATTGATGAAGATCAACGGTCAATCTGGAATCCTAGTATAAAGTGATGATTAAGGAAAGATTCAGCGAATCAGAGATTAAAGGGGTTCGCCAGTTCTCCAGACAATCAAGCGGTTAAGTATATCTTTAAGCGAATGCACGAACCCTTTGTTCGCTAGATCTCCAAGAAAATTGACCGTCAGTCATAATATTAAGAGAATGGGAGGTGGCTTTGTTCGCTAGTTCACCAAATGGTAATTGCAGTTAACTGTTTAAGTGGGAGCCCTTTGTTTGCTGATTCGTGAAATGCATGGATGGTTAAGGATGGGATTCTGAGAACCTACAAAGCTAGTAGTCGCTAGTTCTCCAAATTTGAACCAGGATTAAATAGGGATTCAGAGAGCCAGCGAAGCTAGTGGTCACCAGTTCTCCGGTTGCTAGCTAGGGTTAGCATTATATTCAGCGACTAAGAGAAGCCAATAGTCGTCGGTTCGCTAAATGGGCTCAGATGGAAAAGGTCATAAAGGGAAAAGAAAAAGAACCGTTGCCACATAGATAAAGTACTTTGTCGATTTGGACATGAAACCAGTAAGCCATCAAATCAGCTTCAAGAAGAAAGATTGCATGACGCAAATAGTTTTAAAGTACAAAATCATGATCATTGCCTCTTCACCTTGTTTTCAAGTAGTTTAATCTATCTGTCAACATCCGGACATGGCGAGCTCAAAATTTGAAATCTGAGGGTACATAAAATTGAATATGGGATCAATTAAGGAGATTTGCATTAACTATGGTAGTTGCACACCTTGGATTCATATCGATAAATAAGTTGAAGCTCATTGTTTATTTGCTCAGTCTCAGAGTTTCTGTTTGTCTAGAGAATTTCCAAGCATAAAGCATTTGAGATACAGAGAATTGAAGGTGTTTCTGTAGCAAGGATGAGTCAACCTGAGAAGAGTGCAACATCTTCTAGTAGTGAGGCCAAGTCCAAAACTGGTGAGGACAGGAATAAGCCAAATTTTTCAGATGAATTCTTGAAACTGTTGCCGAGCTCCAGTTAGAACAAGAGGGCTATTGATGACGTGTTTGAAGATCTTTTGGAATGGTGTAGAGACCCAATCACTCCGGAATTCTCAGGTTACACTATTTTCAACTTCTTTTACAGTAATAAAAATAAGCATGTTCCTGTCTGTAATGGTTGGGTGTTAGGATTGGGAAAAATGGTTGTCCCTAATGTTTTCCTAGATGTTGATTTAATTGTTTCCCTAGCCAGAAGTTATGACCCTATCTCAAGGACACTTAGAAAAGAAGACCAATCACCCTTAGTTACTCTTGATAGGGGATCTTTTATGAAAGCTTTTGGTCTATAGACGTCCTTTTCAACTGAGATTGATTTGAACAAAGAAAAGGCAAGATACAGAAGCAATATAGGGTTAGTAAAAGACTAGTTGGTTAAACATATGCCAAAATAGGATAAATATATAGCCCCCCTTCCTACTAACATGAATGCCCCATACTAGTTCAAATCCCTCCATCATTATATGAGATATACTTGCTATGCGTTATGTAGAGTTTTGGGAATTGATGGGAATGCAGAATTTTTACCAGCTGACTTGCTGATGATTATCTTGGATATTCAAAATCCCTTGGTAAACACTGACTATGATTACATTCAGTATGTGATTGATAGGATGCATCAAGGGCTGATGTCTGTCAAAGAAAGTAAAAGTCCTATTGAGTTCATGCATTATTCTTTATTAATGCATTTGATTCTATTTTTCAACATCAACAGTTTTGATGTAAACATGTTAAAACCAAGGTTCACTTTCAAGGATCAGCACAATCCAGTGCAGTTGTGGGTGAGAATATGGAATTCTACCTCCAATGAAGCATATTTTTGTGTTTTTCAGAATTTCATTATCTTTCCAATTATCAGGATGCTAGGCATAAATGTCACCAGGCTATCTCCTAGAGTCCTTAGGCTTTTAAGACCACTGCAGTATGTGGATAAGTGGGATGGAAATCATAATTGGGGTGACTTCTACTTAGGAGATAATTCCACAATTATCAGAGTTTATGGTTGTCCCCAACCCCCACATTTATTACCAAAGTATGTGCCTCCGAGAGTGGCTTGTTTGAAATTTGTTTGGCAATTGATGTGTACAGATAAAGAGCTTCTGGCCCCTCACAGAAAGGGTACATTCACACCCAGGCAGTTTAGGGTAGGTGACTTCCTAATAGGAAAGAGGGCTTTTCCTCAAATTAGTGCATGGCTACAACAATTCAAAATGGTTACTGGTGCTTGTAGGCACATAGATCCTGAGGGCTTCATCAAGATTGCCAGGATGACTTACATCCCAAACATTGGTGTGATCAGGGAGCATGAGGGTTTAGATGAAGAAGATGTGATTAGAAACATTTTGGATGAAGATGAGGTTAAGAGGAGATGGTAAAGATTCTTTGATTTAGTAGATTTGTCTAACCAATTGAAAGCATCTCAGATTCCTTTTGAGGGTTTTTTCCCCGATCTTCCTTATTTGAAGAAGATTGATGGGATGATTGAAAAATATGATACTTTGGCGAATCAATTGGAAAGCCTGATTGATCAGAATAAGCCAGAGAAGAAGAAAAAGAAAGATTATTCATCTTCTGATGAGGAAGAATTTACTGATGAGTCACAAGAAGAAGATAGTCCTCCATAGGTTGAGGGACCACCAGTTGTTGATCTCACTCAAGATCAACCAGAAATAAAGGATATCTCAGAGCCACCATTGAAGAAACAAAGGCTTGAGGAAGGTGAACCTTCAAGGCATGAGAAACAAAGAAGGGAAATTGACAGAGCATCTGCTCTTGTACCAGGTGATAGGCCATATCATCATCAATTAAGGAAAGCAATAAGAGCAGGCAAGAAAATGGCCATTGAGCAAGAAAGCAAAGAAAAGTCCTTGTGGTTGGAGAAGGATATCAGAGAGGTCTATCAGGAGGAATTCTTGAAGGATGATCAATTTATTAAGACTGATGAGTTCAAGAGTTTTCTCATTTGGAACAAGCAGCAAGAAGTAAAGAAAGCTCTATCTGAAGGTATGGAGCCAAGTGAAGAAACTTTGAGAGCTCTTGCTTCATATGATCCTAGCCTTGATCCTATAACAGTGGACGAAGCCAGAGAATTGGTTAAATCAAGTGGAATGTTGTTAACCCCAGGATGGGATCTGACTTCTGCATTCCTCATTGATCAATTGAGAAAGCAACCAGAGGGTAGCCTATCATATGAGGTTCACATTGGTGACATGATAAGAGGAAGTGGCTATGCCCCTAAGTCCCAAGCTGTTGCAATGTGGTCTATGGCCCCCAAAACCCAAAAGCCATCTCTATTAAGTATAGAGGATAAGATGGAGGGGAATAAAATTATATGGACTGTACAAAATACAACAGACCTTGAAGTCTCCAAGGTAGTAACTCATTGGGCTAATCTAAATGAAGCCAAGACAGCTCAGCTGTCAGAAAGATATGCTAAGTTGTTTGAAAGTTCAAGCATGGTAGCCAAGGACAGAGATTTGAAAATGATGAAGATCAAACAATTGGAAGATGAGCTGGCAGAAATAAAGGTCAAACTTGAAGAAGCCTCAAAAATAATTCCTCCTCCTCCTTTGCAAGTTGAGGTACCTATTCAGATAAATTTGGAAGCACCTGAGGGACCTGCTGAAGACTTGGAAAAGGTGAAATTGGATGCATCCCTGGACACTATAGCCAAAATAGTGTAGTACAGGCAAGACAAAATAAAGGACAAGATGGATGCAGTTCATAAATCAGTCAGCCTATTACATCAGACCAATCAAAAGGTGAATGACTATTTAGCCACCTTGGAGCCACTCTATAGTATTTGGTCTGGGAGGAATTTGTTGTTTGATAAACTTGACAGTTTACAAGAACACAAGCCTGATATCCCAAAAGTAGTGACTGATGTATTTGAAAGGATTGGCCTAATAAGTGCTGCGTCAAAGTTTTTCAAAGGAAAGTCAAACCAAATAAAGGCTAGGTTAGCCATGTTTGATAAAGACTACAGCAAGTATTTGCCCCCGGTATATGATGACAATGGAAATGTGGTCAAGCTGGAAGATTGGAAGTTGTCAATGGGTCAGTTGGTAATCAAGCAAGACGCCTTCCTAAAAGATAATAAGGCTTTGGATGTGGAAAGAACTAATAATATAATTGATAATTTATTCAAAGTTGAAAGTGACTGTATTAAGTTTATAGCAGAAGTTAAAAATGTGACTGATTCTACATGGGAATGGCAAGTCAACTTATTACAGGAGCTGCAGAGTTACGACTGGCCATCTGATGATGATGTGGCAGCTTGGGAAAAGCTAATAACAAAGAAGAAGAAAAAACCGGTTATCCAGCTGACAGAGGAGGAAGAAGAATAGATTGCACTTGGCACCTGATCCAGAATTTGAGGGAGAGCATGTTCAAACAAAGAATGATGTAAATTAGCTTATAATGGCAGTCATCATTCATATAACAAACTTGGTAACTGCTCTGAAAATATCTACAAACAAAGGTGCCAGCTACGGAAGTTGTCTAGAATTGAAAAAATATGCCTTGCTGTCTTTATTAAATATCTTTCTGTTTGTATTTTCATTTGTTTTCTAGTGCAAATTTCTATCAGCCATCCAAAGCTTGTTGCATCCTTTCGAGGATTTCAGGATGGTTGATTAGTATAAATAGTCAGTTTCTATTGAAGATAGGGGTTGGAAAATGTTTTTGTAAAAGAGAGGTCCGGAATAGAGAACCTTATTTTATTGAAATCAAGGAAGACTGTATGAATGCATTTGATCAATTAATACAAATACACTAGAGCTTTGTTACTATCATTTGATTGTCTTTACATGTGGAGTGTTTTAGTTTCTTTATGTATTTAGATTGTAAGACAGTTTAAGTACATCTTTCACAAGGTGAATGTAGGGGTTGAGCTTAAGTTTCTTTCAAGGAAAGAGTAAAATCTTAGGGGAGGTCTCTGGGAATTAAATATCTATATGTGGATTTGATGACAGATGTAGGAATGGGAACAATGATATGTTAGGCATGTCATTTGAATTTCATTGTATTCGTTTTAATAGATATATGTGAAGGTAGAGTTTGACTCTGATGCCCAACGGATAAGGGACTGGTTTTAGATCCATTTACATTGGTTTACCATCCAAGATATAATTGACTGAAAGTTTACTTTATATGCATAATTTCCAGACTTGAGATATTTTATGACAAGTTCATAAATATGTATTTCAATGCTTTGAAGAAGCAATAAATGAGGTTAACCCTTCCCTGAGTTTAACTCTAAACGGAAGAAGGATGAATATCCTTAAGCCATTGTTTCGTGTTGCTGTTTATATAGTCCATATCATGATGTTGTGTATCAGGATAATTTGGGTTATACTCAGAGTTCTAGCAACTTATTGAGTTGAATTTTGAAGGCAGTAACAAAGCAGTGAAGGAGCAAGTTCTCAATTCAGAGCTCAGTTGAACATTGAATTGATAGAGGTACACCCACCTGAGTATATATTACTCGAAGTGAAGAAGGTCTTAACCTTAATACCTTAGTAGTTTGTAACTTGCTAGGTTATAGCCATTGGGATTATTTGAGTAATTGACTAATCTGCAGGTTCAAACACTAACAAAATTGGCGACTCTGCTGGGGATTTATTTTTGATAGCCTGCAATAGGTTAGTGCAAATCTTGTCTATTGTATGTTTGTAGACCAGTAGAAATAATTTTTCATTCCCGCTTGAGTAGTGGGTGGCGACTCTAAAGAAATCTGTGTTACCAGTTGCTAATAGTTACAAAATTTTGTAAAATTGTTGTCATTTACCATGAGTCGACCAAGGAACACTAGGTCTTACTATAAGGATCATCCAGAAGATAGTATAGGTGATGAACTCCACACACCAAGCAGAAAGTGATGGTCTAGGAGAGGCCAAAATAATGCTAGTTCCCAGGCTCCTTCTCAAGAAAGATTTCATGTTCCACTTCCTCATGAAACTTCTTCATCTTCTGACGATCCTGAGCATGTCAAAAGGGTCACACCAGAGGTCTATATGCAGAAAGAAGTAGTCACAGAAGTAGGTTTTTTCCCTGCTAGAGAAACCCTTGAACAACCAGATGAAACCTCTACCACTGAAATAGCTTCATATGATTCTGAGAAGTTAAGAGAGGAAGTGATTGCCTTGAGAGAAAAGGAACGTGAACAATTGGCAGAAATTGCTAATAGAACGAAGGTAAGGGAACAACAGCTTCGTGAATTGCTTCTGGAAAGGGAAGAACTCCTCAAGAGAACCAAGAGAAATGAGACCCATGTTAGTGATCTAAACCAGGATGTACAAGGTTTGGATAAAGACTTGTTTGGTGATATGCAAGCTTTGAGAAAGCAAGCTCAGGATACCAGGCCCCAACAAAGTGAATTTGAGGGAACATGCCATGTTTTAAGACAATTGAATCCCTCTGAAATCAAAAAAAACAAGGAGATTAAAATTGCCCCCAAGGAAATCCCTGATAAGGGAAAACAAAAGGTGGTGGGTGTTGTTATAAATGAACCGAAGAAGGTTGTGCCCATTCCTGATGTGCCTACTCAAGTGAGTACAGATTTAGACAGAGCTAGGAAAGCAAAGAGGATTTGGCTATGCAACTTGAGAAACTTGAGTTAGAGGCTGCTGCAGATGAAATGAAGAGGAAGATTGCCTTTCTACATGCTAACATGAATACCTCTGCTAGTAGTTCTATCCCTATTACCATAGGAAAAACTTCATCCAGTCAGCCTAACATTTCAATTCCAAATACTCAAGCCTTTCACTCTGGACAATATCCATCTGGACAATTTCCTAGTCAAGTTCCCTTTATAGCTGGAGGTACAGTGGGAACTATACCCTGTCAAAATGTTGCAATTACCCCTCTGAATCAGCCAACTATCCAAAGATGACCAGTTCATTTGGATAGATATAGGCCTTTGTTTTTTGATGGTATTCCTGGCCAACCTAATGCTATCCCCAATGAAATCAGGAAGAAGATCCCATTATTCACTGGGAATAATGTTATTACTTGTGAAGAGCATTTGAAGTTTTTCATAGATAAAGTTAATGACTATGAGATTGAACATGAAGATGTCATTATGAAACTTTTTGTTCAATCATTGATTGAAGATGCTAGGGATTGGTACAGAGGGTTACCTAAGAATAGTATTGCTTCATGGGATGAATTTGTCAGGAGTTTTAAAGAGCATTATGCTGAACATGTGAATTCTAGTTATATGCTCAATGAATTCAATAATATCAAGAAAAATTATAATGAGAGCATGTCAGAGTTCAATAGCCGGTTTCAAAAGGCTATGTACAAATTGTTCCAGGTATTGAGGTTGGATGATGCAGTTTGCATGACAACTTATTTCAATTCCATGGATGGTAAAATGTCTTATCTCCTAAGAGATAAAAATCCCCGCACCCTTAGGGATGCATTTAAATTGGCCATAAATATTGAGAGTAACCGAAAGGCATCTGGCCAAATGTACAAGAGGGATGAGGGTAAATTGTGGAAAGAGACCAGGCCACAACATGCAAGGCCTTTTAAAGAGGAGGATAGGATGGATAAAGGACCGAGTGCTAACAAGGAGTTCCCAACAAGATTTGATAAAGGTGGTAGAAACTTTCAAGATGCAAGACCCCCTTATCAAAGGCAGGACAAGGCCCCTAATTTGAGAGACATGCCTTACAAAACTAATTGGAAGGATGGGAGACCTGTTCTTGATAGCAATGAATTATAAAAAGGGAGAGATACCCCAGATCCCTTAAAGAAAAATACAACACACAATGTAGAAAACACTCCTTGGTGTGTAGCTTGTAATATGCCTCATTCACCTTTCCAGTGTGCTGTGGCCCAAGCCTTAGGAGAAGAGGCTGATAACTTATGTGCAGGAGATTATGAAGAATCTGAAAAGCCTGCCATTAACATGTTTACTATAGATCCAATAGAGGATTTTGTGTCCTCAGATGATGAAGCAAGCTATCCAAATGTTGATCATAAGAGAAAGATTTTCTCTGATTATGAGCAACAAATATTTACTCAATCTGATCCTGAAGAATTTGATAACAATGATTATAAAACTCATATGGTAGGATCTTGATCAATTGAGAAAGCAACCAGAGGGTAGCCTATCATATGAGGTTCACATTGGTGACATGATAAGAGGAAGTGGCTATGACCCTAAGTCCCAAGCTGTTGCAATGTGGTCTATGGCCCCCAAAACCCAAAAGCCATCTCTATTAAGTATAGAGGATAAGATGGAGGGGAATAAAATTATATGGACTGTACAAAATACAATAGACCTTGAAGTCTCCAAGGCAGTAACTCATTGGGCTAATCTGAATGAAGCCAAGATAGCTCAGCTGTCAGAAAGATATGCTAAGTTGTTTGAAAGTTCAAGCATGGTAGCCAAGGACAGAGATTTGAAAATGATGAAGATCAAACAATTGGAAGATGAGCTGGCAGAAATAAAGGTCAAACTTGAAGAAGCCTCAAAAATAATTCCTCCTCCTCCTTTGCAAGTTGAGGTACCTATTCAGATAAATTTGGAAGCACCTAAGGGACCTGCTGAAGACTTGGAAAAGGTGAAATTGGATGCATCCCTGGACACTATAGCCAAAATAGTGCAGTACAGGCAAGACAAAATAAAGGACAAGATGGATGCAGTTCATAAATCAGTCAGCCTATTACATCAGACCAATCAAAAGGTGAATGACTATTTAGCCACCTTGGAGCCACTCTATAGTATTTGGTCTGGGAGGAATTTGTTGTTTGATAAACTTGACAGTTTACAAGAATACAGGCCTGATATCCCAAAAGTAGTGACTGATGTATTTGAAAGGATTGGCCTAATAAGTGCTACGTCAAAGTTTTTCAAAGGAAAGTCAAACCAAATAAAGGCTAGCTTAGCCATGTTTGATAAAGACTACAACAAGTATTTGCCCCTGGTATATGATGACAATGGAAATGTGGTCAAGCTGGAAGATTGGAAGTTGTCAATGGGTCAGTTGGTAATCAAGCAAGATGCCTTCCTAAAAGATAATCAGTCTTTGGATGTGGAAAGAACTAACAATATAATTGATAATTTATTCAAAGTTGAAAGTGACTGTATTAAGTTTATAGTAGAAGTTAAAAATGTGACTGATTCTACATGGGAACGGCAAGTCAACTTATTACAGGAGCTGCAGAGTTATGACTGGCCATCTGATGATGATGTGGCAGCTTGGGAAAAGCTAATAACAAAGAAGAAGAAAAAACCGGTTATCCAGCTGACAGAGGAGGAAGAAGAATAGATTGCACTTGGCACCTGATCCAGAATTTGAGGGAGAGTGTGTTCAAATAGAGAATGATGTAAATTAGCTTATAATGGCAGTCATCATTCATATAACAAACTTGGTAACTGCTCTGAAAATATCTACAAACAAAGGTGCCAGCTGCGGAAGTTGTCTAGAATTGAAAAAATATGCCTTGCTGTCTTTATTAAATATCTTTCTGTTTGTATTTTCTTTTTTTTTCTAGTGCAAATTTCTATCAGCCATCCGAAGCTTGTTGCATCCTTTCGAGGATTCCAGGATGGTTGATTAGTATAAATAGTCAGTTTCTATTGAAGATAGGGGTTGGAAAATGTTTTTGTAAAGGAGAGGTCCGGAATATAGAACCTTATTTTCTTGAAATCAAGGAAGACTGTATGAATGCATTTGATCAATTAATACAAATACACTGGAGCTTTGTTACTATCATTTGATTGTCTTTACATGTGGAGTGTTTTAGTTTCTTTATGTATTTAGATTGTAAGACAGTTTAAGTACATCTTTCACAAGGTGAATGTAGGGGTTGAGCTTAAGTTTCTTTCAAGGAAAGAGTAAAATCTTAGGGGTGGTCTCTGGGAATTAAATATCTATATGTGGATTTGATGACAGATGTAGGAATGGGAACAATGATATGTTAGGCATGTCATTTGAATTTCATTGTATTCGTTTTAATAGATATATGTGAAGGTAGAGTTTGACTCTGATGCTCAACGGATAAGGGACTGGTTTTAGATCCATTTACATTGGTTTACCATCCAAGATATAATTGACTAAAAGTTTACTTTATATGCATAATTTCCAGACTTGAGATATTTTATGACAAGTTCATAAATATGTATTTCAATGCTTTGAAGAAGCAATAAATGAGGTTAACCCTTCCCTGAGTTTAACTCTAAAAGGAAGAAGGATGAATATCCTTAAGCCATTGTTTCATGTTGCTGTTTATATAGTCCATATCATGATGTTGTGTATCAGGATAATTTGGGTTATACTCAGAGTTTTAGCAACTTATTGAGTTGAATTTTGAAGGCAGTAACAAAGCAGTGAAGGAGCAAGTTCTCAATTCAGAGCTCAATTGAACATTGAATTGATAGAGGTACACCCGCCTGAGTATATATTACTCGAAGTGAAGAAGGTCTTAACCTTAACACCTTAGTAGTTTGTAACTTGCTAGGTTATAGCCATTGGGATTATTTGAGTAATTGACTAATCTGCAGGTTCAAACACTAACAACTTCCACTATCAATGATTACCTTGCAATATTTGTCAATGATCTTACATCTGGTTTTGATCAAACTTTTCCTCAAAACAAGTTCCTCATCAGCTTCTTCATTCCACAATATCCTTTTTAACATCAAGTTTTCACCATGTTTAGGATCATTAGACATTTCCTCAACTTCTTCACAAGCCAAATTATTTCTACCATTACCTCCAGTCTTCTTTCTAGAGTTAGTACATTCAAAAGGTCTATGTCCTTCTTCACCACATTTGTAACAAGTACCTTTAAACCAAGATTTCTCTTCTCTTTTCCCATTATTGTTATTCCTAGAGTAACCAGTATACCTACCTCTAGAGTAATTACCTCTTTTACCAGCTGGGTTATCTTCCCATCCTTTATCTTGCACTACATTGTCAGATCTACTACTTTCTCCATAAGATCTTCCTCTACTTCTCTAAAATCTACCACCTCTTCCTCTTTGTCTTTGTTCATGTCTCTTTTTTAACCTTTCTTTAGCCTTCAAAGAAAATTGGTATGCTTCTTCCACACTATCTATTTTCACATAACTAGCCATTCAAATATCTAGCCAACTTCTCAACTTCATCATCCACATGTCCAGATCTGATATCCAATTTGTAAAATTCCTCAGTATATTCTTTCACACTCATGTCCTTTTGTCTCAGATTTTTCATCTTTCTCATCAGACTAACTTGGTAGTCAGCTGGAAGAAACTTCTTCTTCATCTTTCCAAGCATCTTCATCCATGTCTTGATCTTTTCTATTCCTCTCTTCTGTCTCTCTACTTTCAAATGATCCCACCAAAGAGATGCATGACCTTTCAACTTTGTGACTACTATCTTAAGCTTCTTATTATTAGGAGTACCTTCATACTCAAAGTATTTATCCATCTTAGAGATCCAATCCAAAAGTGCATTGGTCTCAAGTCTTCCATCATAGAAAGCAACTTCAACTGTAGGTTTGGAGTTAGCGTTAGACAAAACTTTCAAAAGTATTTCCTCATCTTGTTCAACTTCAGGCTTAGGATTAGGTGCTGCTTCTTCTTCTTCATCACTAACATCTTCAAGATGTGCTCCTCTTCTCTAGGTTGTCTCTACAACTTCAAGCCTAGTTGCAATCTACCTCAACAAATCCATGATAGCATTATCATTCCCTCTACCACGAACCATCTTGATAATCAGGTTCCAGGAAGATCATAACCTTTTGCAAGTTATAGGTCAGATCTCAGATCTACCACCCTACAACCAATCCAATAAGGTTCTCCACAATCCAATCCACAAGAAAGAACTCGCTCTGATACCACTTGATGCAGGGGTAGGGTAGATACAAGCAGAATTGAGTCCACTTGAATGAACAACAAGCCCTAATAAAAGTTACATAATGGAAGCAATATATTTACCACATGAAAGTAATGGAATTCAAAATGGATATGACACAATCAACTAACAGCAACAACAGAGAATTTATATTATTTCTTTCAACATGCCCGGTTGTGAGGCCTTCCAGGTTTCGGCCTTATACAATGAGAATTATGAAATCAGAATTATAGCTTGCATCCTCTCTTTATATCCAATGTTTTATCTTGGTAATCCTTCCTATATATCCCTCTTGATACCCTACGACATCAATCTAGACTCCTTATATAGCCAGCTAAGCCACAAGTCGGCCAGTCAGGCATTTAATTACATTATAGGTCCAGTCTGGAAGATTTAAATCAAAACTAATGAAAGAGTGATCACCAATTGATGTGCCTTATTATTTAGATCCTCACATGACCCAAGAAAATTCCTCTAATTATTCAAGGCCCCATTTGATCACACAAAACCGCGCAAGAAGAAACACTCCATGTTTCACGTGGAAACTGGCAGAAAATAGGTCCCTGAGAAAAATGGTCATAACTTTTGACTCATAATGAACTAGGACTTGAACCTTTTGGAAAAGATAGTACTTTAGGTCCTCTTCAATTACCTAAGGGAGCATAGGCATAATCATTAAGGATCATCAGCACCACTACACATAACAAGCACCAAAACTGTAGGAAAATACGGCTCCGACAGGGAGGAAAACAATTGTAACTTTGAAACAGTCTATCCAATCCTTATGCGACCATAGGAGAAGGTTCCTGAATAGGTCCTCATCACCATGTAAGCTTTGTATAACTTGAAACCAATAAATGCAACAATTATAAGGAAAACAATAAAAATAGGTTCAAAAATCAGGTTATGTTTTTGCTTGATGCAAGATTGCTCAAAGACCCAAGATGCTCTTGCATCACTCTCTCTACCCTTTCCCCCCCCTCTCTCTGTCTCTATCTCTCTATCTCTCTCTCTTTCTTTCTCTCTCTCTCTCTCTCTCTCTCTCTCTCTCTCTCTCTCTCTCCTAGGTATAAAATTGAACATATAATATAAATATTTAATATGTTAATATTATACTATTATATAATAGATAAATAAATAATAATAATATAATACATACTAATATTAATATTTATATTATAATAGTAATGCTATGCTATTATTATTTAATATTAATATTAATTTTTTTTTTGTAATATATAACTTAAAATTGAAAAAATACTCAAGTGAATTAATATTAACATAAAAAAAAATTATGTTATTTGACATTAGAAAAAATATAATTTAATATGTAGCTTGAAATTGAAAAACTAGTCCAAATGAAATTTTGAATTAGGTGGGAAGTTTTGTATATTCGATTAGGCTTGGTATTTGCCTTGGGAAATGCCAAACGTGAATGGTCAACCCATTAGGTGTGTTTAGTAGATTGTTTTTGATATTAAGACTTCGACCATGTAGCTGACGACTATTTTTTCACCTGAAATTGATGAAACGAAAAAGGTTTCTCAAAGACATTATCAACTTTCCATGAATATAATTGCTGTCAAATTTCAAGTTCAGTAAGTAATTATTACTTATTTTTTAATTGAGTTATCTTTAAAGTCGTAATTGACATACTGATTGAAAAATAACTATAACTTTCAAACCATTTAACCTTTTTGAAATCTGAAACATGCGTCACATTCTATGCTTCAGCTACTATAAGAAATAAAAAGTTTTCAATTTTGTAAAGTTTAGAATTAGTTAAGCTAGTCAGACATGAGAGTTTTTTTATTTTGAAAAATTTGTAGCAAAAAATTCATAATTAATTATTTATTTGGAAAAAAATTACAAAAAAATATGCGTCACATCCGGGGATGAGTCTACTACTTATATCTAAAATCTTGGGAAGATATATCATCATTTGATTGTGATTAAGGTAGTCAGACATACACGTAAATTTTATCTTTTCCCTAAATTTTTTGTACTACTACATTGAAATCTAAAATTTTGAAAAATTAGATTAATTTGTTTTTAGACAAGGGCTAATAGTTTAGAAACTACATTCAATTTCCTATAGATTCTATTTGAATAGGGGTAAAATGGAATCACACCTATTCAAATGTGTAATGTGAGTGTAAATGTATGAGGGAAATATGAGATCCACTCCTAAATCCAAATTCCCAAAGGAGAGATCCAATTTGATCAACCCAAAAGGTTAATGCACAATCGAATTATTCTATGGAGAATATGAAAGAGAGAGGAAAACCCTATATTTCCCTATGGTAGAATTGAAGTGTTTAGAATTTGAAATGATTGAAATGCAAGTACTAACCTCAAATTAGGGAAAATCTAGAAAATGTCAATTTTTGGTGTCTCTGTGTACTTTCAGCAAATCTACAACTTCTTCTAGACTGGAAATATCAAGATGAAGAAAACCCAAAAATCTTTTTCCAAGATGAGCTCAGGTCAACTTTGACCCTCATAAAAGGTCAAAGGCTAGATTCTTTATTTGAAGGTCGGTTCTGACTTTGTTCAAAGATCTCAAAAATTTTCCGAAAAGGGTATCCAAATCCGCTCTCAGATCTAAAATCCCACACCTGTACCTACAAGAAAATGGGGGTTTTATTTGTATGGGGGGTTTGCCTTGGTCAAACCCCAATTTAGGAATTAACCTTGAAATTGAATTGAAATGTAGTGTGCATAAACAAAGTAATTGAAACAAATCACCTCGCTTATGTTGAAGTCCTTGTAGAGGATTCGAATCGTCAAATCCACAAGTAGGAATGCTTCAATGGATGTAGGATGTCTCAAATCAATGGCATTTGATCTTCAACACCAATCTTGAACTGATCTTTGCATATGAGGAGGCTTGGATGAATGTAGAAGGATGGATCTTCAAGGGGGCTCCAAAGAGATTGAATCCTTCAATAGCTAACAATGGATCTCCTTGATGGATGAATGCTTGAACACTTGAATGCTTGAAGGATTTCTTGAATGCTTGAATTCTTGGTTGCACTTGAGAGCTTGAGAGATTGAGAGAGAACTTGATTTCCAAAACTTGATTGCCAAAACTTGATGATAAAAATGAGAGAGGAAGGCCTCCTTTTATAGTGAATTAGGGCACAATCCTCTAGAGGGGCCACCTTGGAGAATTAAATCCCAATTAGGTCCTAACCTTTAGAAAATATACCTAAATTAAATTCAATTAGAGGATTTACCATTCTAAAAACCGAAATATCCAACCCGGAGGTGGGAAAACAAATATCCTTGAAACCCGACACCCAAAAATCAAGGAATTTGGAAATTTGAAAGAGGGGGGAAAAATTGAGGTTGGGACTGACCTAGTTAGGATTGAGCTTGATCCTGACCTATTCAAGTTTAAGATTGATCTTGACCTAGTTAAGTTCAAGCTTGATCTTGACCTAGTCAGGATCAACCTCGATTTTGACCCTGTGGGCCCAGATCCAGCCAGAATTAGGATAGGAGGTCCCGGGGATGCTTGGAGACCTAGAAATGATACCGGAATGGGACATAATGCCAGGGATAGGCATAAAATCCTATGATGACTATGATGAAGGCTAGGAGGACCTATTTCTAAGTCCTACCTAGAGAATAGAGCCATGGAAGAGGGAAATTAAGGAGAATCCTTGAGATCCTAACCCAAATTTCACCTATAACGAAGTAGAAAAGAAGTGGAAAGTGGGGAGAAAGCCAACTACATGCAAAGACCTAATAAAATCACTTAACATGACCCTAGACCACTTACTCAGAGGGCTAAACACTCTTATCATGGAAGTGCTTCCATTTTAAGATGATACACTATTCTTACAACATTTTCACATAAGGTTCATAAAATGTTCAACTTTTTACGTCAAGTTGACTAACCTTGATTTTTTTATTTTTCATTGCCACTTAAGGCCATAGTTTGGTGTGTGTATATATATATATATATATATATATATATATATATATGTATGTATGTATGTATGTATGTATGTATGTATGTATATGTATATCTATGTATATATATACATATATGTGTGTATCATCCTAAAAAGTTAGCACCCATTCATTTGGAAGCTCTAGGACCTATTGGTCCCCATTTTAGTAATTTTCTACATTCAACTGCAAGTTTCTCTCTTCCATGGTGGCAAGTTGAGGAATTCACAAGCAATCAAGAAGATCCACATCCATCCTTATTCCTCCTCTTTTCCATTGAAGTGATTAAGCATACACACATTAAAAGATATTGGATTTGGCAAGTGTAGATACATTGCCTTTGTGAGGATATACTTGATTCTACGACACAATTCAAGCATACATCTTCATGGTTTTATCAGATTTGCATCCATCCATGAGGGTTTGGAAAGCAAGGTGAATACTTACATTTGTCTTATTTTACATGTATTTCTTACTTCCTTTCAAGATTAATTCCTATACAGTGACTTGACCAAGGCAAGCCCCTTTCTACAATAATTTCCCCATTTTTTCTTATGTTTATGAACAGGTGGCACAATTTCAAATCCATAATTTTAGGGTTTCAGAACCATGGTTTTATCCTCTACAGATTTTATCAGTTTTTAACCTTCCAAGACTATGTCAAATTTTTGAGACTAGGCCGATTTGAGTTGGCATGTTCCCAAGAATCTACAAATTTTATGAAAAACAATTATAGGTCTTAGAGTTCTAGATCCTAGATGGTTCCCAATTCTAAAAGGTTTAAGATAGTTAATTGCAGATCTGAAGTTCTCTTGTCTTCTTATAGCCCTCAAGGTGAGTACATAATTTTTGTTTTCCTTTAGCACTTATTTTTATGCATTAGATCTGATATCATACATTATTGGTTATCATCTTCTTTATCATTGCATAAGTGTTTGTCATACTTTACATTTCATATACATCCATTTCTATTTGTATAGGGAATACCAGCATCAAACTCCCCCTTTATCTAGATCATGCATTAGCACTAGTTCATCCATTTTAGGTTGTGATAATAAAATTTGGTCTAAGCATGGGGTTTGGTATTTTAATATATATAGAAAGTGGGGGTCTACCATTGATCACCATTTTCTATATCACATTTTGGTGAACCCGAATCATAACATTTTTCTTTTGATTTGGTATGTAGATCTCCTTCATTGTATGCATTTAGATTTGGTAATTACATCTTTTCATTACATCTACATATCTATATCTACTTTGTATAGATGTTTTAGTCACATCTTTTCAACATTGTATGCATTTAGATTCATATTTCATAATTGTACATGCTTAAATTTGATAGTTAAATTTGTTTGGATTGCAAGTTTCTTTAAAATTAAATTGCAGGTCTTTCTTTTCATTTTCTTGTGTATGAGATTTATCAATTTGAGTCCCACCTATAGTATTCCAATTAGAATTGTAGACACCTAAATTTGATTACATAATTGAGTAATCCTATTTATTTCTCTCTTAGAATATTTATCGATTAAATAATTAATATTTATTTAATTTAGGCCATCCTCCTATTTAATTAATTAAATTAATTAACTATAGTCCAATTAATTATCTAAATGACAACTCATACTCTGATAATTAATTAAATATGCTTCCTCTATTAATTTAAATAAGTATATTTATCTATTTAAATTAATTCATAAATCTCATTTCCTCCCACTTGGAATTAAATAATAGATTTAAATCACTTTAAGCACATGTCACCTAACCTTAACCCTCATCTAACCAAACCTCCAACCACCTGACCATGAGTTCTAGTTCAACCCAACCCATTCACATATACTAATATTTTTTAATTAACTAATGACCCATAATTAGCTAATCCAACCCTCCACTCATTCTCTCTCCTCCCATCACATCCTCTTAATTCTCCCACTTGCCTTGTAATCCAAGCCTAATTACCCACTAAACATTTTCATAATCATAATCTACGGGTTAAGAAATCCTAACCCAACCAAAGTCAACCCTCATGTCACATCCTCACATCACTAACCTCCAAATCTCATTTCAACCTTAAATGCTCTTACACTCCTCTTACACACTCCAACCATTTCTTACACATTTGTCTCCTCTCACATCTCCCAAAATGGTAACATTTCTCCACTCTTCCAAACCTCTCTTCATGTGACACTTGTCACAATGAGAGGCATTTGAGAAGATACAATCCATGTGCTATCTCTCAAATGAATCTTCACCCTTCCTGATGGAGTGTTATAAATGCCTTGAGGCAAGATACAATCCATGTGCTATCACAAACACAATTTTATGTGAGCCTTAAGGCATTTATAACACTCCATCAAAAAGCTTGAAACCTGTACCCTCAAATTTTCTATCTGACTTTGCGGGATTGTGTGTTGACCAAGCGAGATCGTGGTGATAGGTATTGCATTTATTAATTATTTCAATTACTGTGTTCTAATTTTTTTACTAACAAACCTATGGGATCATGAGTACAGATTGCGATATTATTATTTTATTATTTGTGGGATTGCAAGTACAATCAATGGGATCACAAATTAAAATTTTTAAAACATAATTTACACATTTTTTTTGGTGCACTAAGAAGAATATTGTATGCATACACAACACCTCACTTTTTTGATTTGGGTTTTAAAAAAAAAGGCTAAAATTGATAATCTTCACACTTCAAATTTGGGCTTAAAAAGAACTAAAACAAACTTTTGAGTGCCTAAAGGTTAATGAACAATGAAACAAACACTTCTATTTGGGATTAAAACAAAATCACACAATCTTGAATGCTAAAGAGAAGTAACACTTGTTGTTTTTACAAAATCAAACTTTGCTTCTAAGCATTGTCATTTGCTTTCCAAAGAACCTTGCATACTAAACATGAATGTTTGATGTTCTAGTACAGAGAACACTAAGCTTAATTAGGTTCAATTTGGAAATGGATTCTTCTTGGGGTGTTTATGCAGATACTAAAATATGGTCAATGTTTATGTGTCCCCTTCTTTTAACATGTCTTTAATGTCTAATTTTCATCCCTGATTCACTAATATTTCTCCTTGTTTTTTCCTGATTTTTTGACCTAATAAATCACTTTCAAAATTAATGAAATTCATTATCAAAATTAATAGTCATTTTAACTCCTTATCAAAATCAGAAAAATCGATCCTTTGCCTCATCAAAATCATCAATTTGGTCAAATCAATTAATTCACCTTCTTTAAGGGTCAATAACCCATAATTTATCTCTAAGTCTTAGCCTTGATAAATAAATTACATTTATTTATCCCCTTTTCCCTAAGTTTCACAATTAATTAATTGGATAATTATTGATTTGTGGAATTTTCATAATTCTTAAATCGTAATTTCTATTTTGTGAGAGTAAATAAATTTTAAAATTTAATAATTCCCTTCTTTTGCCAAATGTGATTTTATCCCTTAATTTTGTTTTTCACCCACTTTTCTAGCCACCACTTCATCTTTTTTAGCCTTTGCCTTCCCTTTTCCTTTTATCATAAATTGTCATAGTTTATGACAATTTTCCTTTTCCCCTTTTGTCATAATTGTCATAGTTTATGACAATTTTCTCTTTTTTTCCTTCTATTATATTTGTCATTGTTTATGAAAAATTTCCCTTTTTAAACTCACTAATTTCTAATTGTGCATTCAATTTGTCATAAGTTGTCATAATTAATGACAGATTTCCTCTTTCAAATTTTCCAATTGTCATAATCTATGATAATTTCCCTTTTGCACACTTAATTGCTTAATTTGTAATTTCTCTTGCAAATTCTATAAATTGAGATCATTTCTCTCATTTTTGCTAACCACACTCCTAGTATTCTCATTCTCATTATTTTTCTTTCAATTAGAGTGCATCTTTTCAAGATTAAGAACTACATCAATCAACTTCAATGGAGAAGAAAGGAGAACATGGAAGCTACATTTGAAGGGGGGTTTACGTTATTTTTGCATATATTTTTGAATCCTTGTTTCAAATGGCTTTTATGGTAGATTAGATTGGTTTGCATATATAATTTATGAGAGTTGTGGTTCTCTCATTTAATATTTCTATCCCATTTTCTAGTCTTACATTTGGTGAACCCAACATAAATATACAAAATCTGATTTGGTTTGCTATTTTTTAATTTGTTTTGCAGGTAAAAGAATAAGACTTTCACACTTGGGATTCTAACTTGTTATATTTGCAAGATTTTTTCTTTTAGACATGCAACAAAAAAATGTTTAAGTAGTCTTTAAAAAGAACTACAAATGCACATAGACTAATTAGTGGGCTAAATGAGCAACAAATTTCACATAGTCTAATTAGGAAGATAATTGACTACAAATTTCACATAGCCTAATTAGCGGGTAATGAACAACCAATTGTACATAGTCTAATTTAGTGGATCAAAGAACCAACAATTTCTTAGCTAGTTTTAATTAGGAAGGAAAATAATAACAAATTGTCATATTTTAATCATATTTCCTTTCTTAATTGGTTAATGAACAATAATTATCATGCAATTTTAATTGGGAAGGAAAAGAACCATAAATTGTATTTTCTATCACATTTCCTTTCTAAGTTAAAAATTAAATTTTTCTTTTAAGTGTTTGGTGTGTCTTCTCATTTATAATCCCAAAGGTTTGTATGGATGCATTCTCTCCCCTCGCCTTCATGGATCTTGGGTGTAAGAGAAATCCATGCAATTCATTTAGAGAGGCATATCTTGGACCAAGGCATTCACTTTGAACGTACCAAGTGATGACCTCAAGAGGTAACATGCCAAAGCCAAGTCTCTATACAAACCGCTATATAAAAGTGTGATTGTGACTAATAATCCAATCGGCAGTATGTTGGGTGATAGCTCTCCTCCCCTACCCTTGTGGTGCATGAAACCTTGGTTCTCAAGGCTATGAGACCTCTCACAAGAGTTTATCATGCCACTCACTGAATTGGATGTCTCATACTAAAATATTTTTTAGTGGCCAATCCTCTATTCGCTTATGCAAGGGGTCACACATGCCCGTGAAGACATCCCACACTTTTCACGGCTCTTGGTATCTAGATAAAAGTTCCTTTGGAAATGATGACACTTGGAATTCAAAGCTTGGTGTGCATCAGAACCGAGTTCATAGTAAGGGGAGCCCATGCCTCCAAACTTCTAGGTTGTCCACCCTGAGTAGGCATGGATGAACTTATTTCAAGTGGGAATTCAATGGATATTTCCCTTCAAGGCTAGGTTCTGATGTGTTTTTTTAAAGCTTACAACAACCATTCTTCTTGATGTGTCTTGTGTGAGTGCTCAAACATTGCAAGAACTTTCAAAACTACATTCAAAATATTCCAAAAATTTCAAAACCTTGCAAAACATTTCAAAACTTGTCAAAAAAATCAATTTGGTCACAAACACTTTGTCTTGAAACCTTGTGAACAATGGACTTTAAGAACACTTATTTTGGAACCTTGTAGCATGTATAGGAACCCTTATTTTGCATTTTCATACTATATTCCTTGCATAATTTACATTATCCCTGTTACATTTTCAACTTTTGATCCCCATCGTAGTCCACATTTTCATCCTCATTTTAGTCCTATTGCATTTTACATTTATAACCATTAAAATATTTTGCAAAAGCCCACAAAAAGATAAAATTTAGAGTCTCTCCTTATGTTGTTGAAAACAAGATATTGACTTAGTCCCTATATCTTTTTTTATCAAAAGTTTCCTTTTGTCAAACTCCATCTTTGTCATGTTGGATTTGACCCAATCCCTTTTTATCCAAATATATTTGTCCTTTTGATCCTTTCAAGTCAAGATCCCTATTCAATTTCCTATAGTTATACCCTTAGATTTGTATTTTCCAAATATTTTGTCAAAGTCCAAAATCCCAAAACATAGATCTCAAAATCCAAAAAATCCAAAAAAATTGCATTTTCATATCTCCCTAAGTTGTATTTTGTATTATGATTTCCTAAAAAGTCCTTGCATGCTTTAGGTTGCATTATCATACCTTTAGTCTCCTGAAAACTCCAAAAATGTTGCATTTTGCATTTATTCATCATGCCAATTATGACAAGGCAAGGTTCCTATCAATCTGTGTACACTTCACAAACACCTTTTGACCCAAGAAAGAGTGCATCCTGGCAATCACAATGTTTTGACCCAAACATCATGAACCCTTCAAGATAAGAGACCCAAGCACCTTATGACACAAGCACCATGTTGTTGGAAATTTGGCTGATTTGGTTACATAGATGTTGTCATTATGGAAACATATGATCTACATGAAGATAGCACAAGTCAGAGAGCTAGTATGATAGAGCGCAATGCAAAATTGTCTAAGTATGAGACAGTGTTTTTACCAGTGAACTTGGAGATAGTTTTTGTTTGTGATGTTGATTGGAGTAAGTTTAGTGCTTGCACACTTGAACATAGACTCTATGATGACTATTGAAGACTCATCTCAGAGTGAAAGTTAGTACGACATGTACGGAAGAAGTTATGATAGTTTTACTAAAGACAGTGTCAAGCCGATAGGATAGAATATGAAGTCAAAATTGGTAAAGAGTTAAGGGATTATTTTGTTTATCAAAATAATGACTTAACAATATAAAGGGACAAAATCCTAAATGTTAACCCTTGGATAAAGTTATTTTTAATATGATAGTTGATTGGAAAGTTATTAATCCTAATAACTTGTATAAATGTAATTGTAAATTGTAAGAAGAAAAGATGTAACGATGAAGTGATATGATGTGAGATATATGATGCATATGTAATAGTGATAGTGAAAGAGCAGCAAAGAGATATTGATGCAAGAAGTATAAGGTTATGTACCTTAACCTTCTTTTGTAATCAGTGTATATTATACATTAGTTTTTTGGGCAGTGGGCTCATCTGGTAATCACATTTTGAACTGCCAACTCCTAACAGGGTTGAGGCTTCTAACAAGGCCTATAGTCCCTTAATCAGGACTGATACACTATGTGCATGTAATAGACTCCTAACAAGGTCAACATCCTTAACATGATACTTTTGATTAGTGGATCTTTGTGGGTACCATCCCCATTGAGGTTTTCCCTTGGCCAAGGTTTCCTCGAGAACAAATAATGTGTAATGAGTTCTTTAGCTTTATTGCTATGCATGTTGTTTAGCTTCTTATGTTATGCATGTGTTAAGATAATTTGTTATATCCATAATTAGGCAAAAGTAAAAATTTTTAGAATACTGATTCACCCCCCCCTCTCAGTATTCCCTATTTCTAACAATTGGTATCAGACCTTAGTTACTCGTAAAAGAATCATTCAAGGAAAGCCTAGCAGCTTGAGTAAGATCTCTATGGATATGGATCAACTACAGAAGAATCTTGAAGAATATCTTGAACAAATTGACTTGCTTACTATTAAAAAAGACACTCTAAAAAGAAAATATGATGATGCAAAGAACCTCATTGAGAAATTGAAAAACAAGTTGGAAGATCTAAGATCTAAAAAGGAATTTGAAGTTTTTATTGAAGATTGTTATGACAATTTAGAAAAATAAAATAAGATCCTTAAGCATGAACTAAATATAGAAAATATGAGGCTTAGCTTGAAAGATGGAAATGGAAAGAATGAAGCAAATCTAAAATCTGAGAATGAAAGTCTAAAGACTGAAAATGAAGGACTAAAATCTAAACTTGGTAAAGTAAATCCTAAACTTGAGAAAGTCAATTTGCAGTATGTTGAAATTGAGAAGTACAATAAAATTGTGAAAGGTGAACTAACTCAATCCAAACAACAAATTGAAAGGCTATATTCAACTAGTGAGAAGATTGATGAAAAAATATCTTATCAAAAACCATTCTATGATAAGACTGGTCTTGGATTCAACACTTTTAAAGAAAATGAAGAAAGCAAGGAACCAGATCTGAAAATATCTGAAAGCATAGATGAGAAGAGGTTTGATGAGATTAACAAGTCTGAAGATACACCTAAAGAAGAAGAATCACCCAAGAAAGAGGAATCACCCAAAGGTATGCAAAGATAATTCAAAGGTAGATGTTTTTCTTGTAATACTATTGATCATATGAAGAGAGATTGCATAGGTAAGCAAT
Source organism: Chamaecyparis obtusa (assembly GCA_027943335.1). Taxonomy (NCBI): domain Eukaryota; kingdom Viridiplantae; phylum Streptophyta; class Pinopsida; order Cupressales; family Cupressaceae; genus Chamaecyparis; species Chamaecyparis obtusa. The sequence goes on from BSBK01003571.1 coordinate 2,138,288, forward strand.
TCAAACCTCTTAATGGTTATTGTTATAATTGTCATGGTTTTAGACATAGAGCTATTGAATGTAGGAAACCTAAATTCATTGAGAATAATGATGGTAGTAGAATGTTTAGGAATACTAACAATGCAGATAAGAAACCTACTGAAGATATGAACATAAGAAATGGAGTAATATGTTATAGATGCAACAAGGTTGGACACATTGCTGGAAACTGCAGATCACAAATAAATCAACTTGGACCAAGATATGGAAACAATGGAATTGTTTGTCAGATATGAAACAAGATTGGACATACAACAAGGTTTTGTAGAATGAACAATAGAGTTTTTCATCCTAATCCTAATCCTAGAAATCATGCAAGAAGAAATAAAGATGCAAGTAATAGTTAGAAAGGATGCTGTAGTAATTCAAATGAAGTGAAGTTTATCAAAAGCACAGACCAAGGAGACATATTCAACATTGAAGGTAATCAGGAAGGTGAAGCATTAAAAGGTAAGAATGAATCTTTACTTGACCCATCTCAAAGTACTTAATTTATGAAAATTGCAGTAGAATAGGAACTTAGATTAGTGTAGAAGTAGCTATATGATGAACTAAGTCTTGTGCAATTAATGCAAGGTAGTATATGATGTTCTAATGCTAAGGTTAAGAGTGCAAAGAAAAATATTATGTTTTGCAAGATCACAAGAAGTTTTAAGTTTTGCAGGTTAGCAGAAACAACTTTTTGGAAAGAAGTGGCAAAAGAATTGAATACAATGTCAGATCTAAGCGAGATTGAATTAATAAAAGGTCATGATCGGTATTATTTGTTCATCAAAGAGAATTCAAGTGTTAAGGAGATCAAAGAGCAGTGATTGGAAGCATTTTGCAAGGATTTGGAGAAGAATTTTGTGCCGAATCTACGCAAGCCCTAAAATCATGAAATCAAAGTATTTTACTTGATAGATCTTTAAATCAGTGAAGGAATTCAAAGAAATCATGGATGTTTCTTTAATTCACAATGTCAGAGATAAAAATAGACCTAAGTTGAAAAGGGAACCAGTAGAACCCTTGGAAGATGATCCTAGGTTAGCTTTATCATCCGTACCAGATGAAGTTTTGCATCTAGAGAATGTTAGAAGTTATCTTGGATGCAAACTAGAGACTGTCAGTGATAGTGATTTCACCAAGGAATATCAGAAGATCTACAATTTGGCCATGACATTGAAAGAAGGATTTGAACATTTGAAAGATAATGAAATCATTAAGTATGCATTACAGTATGAATTTGACAATGAAGAATGTACTAAGATAATCTTAAGTAGAATTCATAATGGGAATTTTTGGTTAGAAGATAGAGTGATAGATATCACAGCTGATTTGATTCATTAAGTTACTGGACTATCTAAAACTGGAGCCATTCCTTTAAATGAGAAGAACATGAGGAAAATAGTCATTGACAACACAAATTCATCCTATAATGGTAGAGGAATTGTGATTAGTAAGATTCAACAAGATGATGTCATATACTTATGCAAGATCCTTACCACCAAGTTTTGTACAAATTCAAGAGAGGATGACATGGTAGTTGGAATGATACATGCAGCTTATTTGTTGTCTGTTGATAAAGTACAAGTTGATATGTGTGAGATTCTGAGAATTTAATTGTTTGAAAATTTGGAAAAGATTAAGAAAACTAAGTATACACAGTTTAGGTTTTCATCCTTAATCACCTATATGTTTTTTCATCTATTGAGAAGATTTCCTTACACCATTGGAAATGACTGGAATTATGGCCAAACTAAAATGGAAAGAATTAAGCTAGTGTACAGAAGGCATGTTATTGACGAAGTGAATGAGAGTGCAATATTGGTAATCAAGACATTTCAGGATATAGTGTCTAGCAGATCAAGGATCCCATAGTCTCTTGTGGAGAAGTATAAAAATGAGATATGTTTCATGGTTGATACTAACTTTACCTACATTGAAGTAGTAGAACCTAGAATAGAGTTCATAGACCCTCTTGGCTATGAGATATCTGAGGTAGAGATAGAAGAGTATGTGAGTAGGTTACTTAAGTGTAAGTTGGACACTCACTATAATAGGTTTGGAACTTTTGAGGATAACTTCAACTCCACAAATACCTTACCTAAAGAGAAATAGTCAAAGAAAAGAGTTGAGAGTACTTTCAAGAAAATTCTAAAAGATACAAGGATGACTGAGTATGAATTCCTAGTAGCAAAGAAAATAGTAGCAACAATCAGAGATATTTGACAAAAAGAAGTTTTGTTTGTTCCACCTTTATCATCAATTGCAACGTAGTAAGAAGAAACACAAGTTAAGGTGAAAGTTGAAGACATTGAGAAGGATCAAGAAGCAAAGATATCCACTAGATCCACTTCCTCCACACCTAGCAATGGAGTAAAAGAGAGTGCTACTTGATTGGGTAAGAGACATAAAACATTAGTGCACCCAGTTCCAAGGAAAATTGTAGTAATCAAAGATGATGACACTTCTATTAAGAAGAAAAATTGGAAACCTAAAGTTGAGAAGTTTAATGAGTAGATCATTCAGGATGGAGACTTTAAAAGAATGAATAAGTATTATGAACTTTATGATTATGCAGAGAGATTAAATCTAGAAAATGCAGTGGTAAAGCATATGATTTTGTCTAATAAGAAGTTTGATACAATTTAGGGTAAGATACCTGATGATTTGTACAATAAACTTGTGAATAGGAAGAAGAGAGCATCAGAGGAAGACACAACTATTAGAGAAAAGCTTGTAAGGAAGCTTTGTGTAGTAAAAGATGAAGCACATTTTAGTTAGATCATGAAAGCTTTGAGCACCCATTTGAGAACCAAGAAGAGAACCATTTAGATTATGGGAGGCAGATATGAAGAAGTTAATTCAGAAATAGAGCAAGCAATAATCAAGGTTATGTCAGAGAATGCTGGAGAATCAAAAGTTGTAGTAGAATCCAAAGGTCAAGCAGTAGAAGAAGAAGAACAAGAGGACATTCCCTCTCCACTAGCTATTAACATTGAAGATGAAGTCATGAATGTAGAAGGAATGAAGATCACCTTGGATACTAATGATAATGTATTCAAGAATCTGGAAAACATTGTTGACAATTCGGCTTTTTAAGAGTAGGAGACAACCAAAGGAGAAGAGAAAATAGAAACCACAATTGTAGAACCCTCAATGATAGAAAAACAAGTACCTATTCCCACTAAAGAAGATATCAATCTTACTCCTGAGACTGGAAAGAAGAATCAGATTAGATCTATGATTGAGCATTTGCGAAAGGAAGTAGATGATGATGATCAGTTGGAATTGATCACATCCTTGAACACAATCATTGGGAAGAACAAGAAAGTTAAAAGTCTTGAAGGATGCTTGAAGGAACTTACTAAGAAGTTACAAGGCATTATAACTACACAAATTGCAAAATTTGAGCCTTTGGAGATAGAAAAGAAAGTAATGAGCACTTTTGATAGTGAATTCACAAATTTATCTGATATAGAAAAAGTGAAAGCTCAAGTAGCCTATGAGGCCAAAATGCTTTTGAACATTAGCTAGAATATCAAGAATGATATCAACAATCTTGATATCTGTATAAAGGACTTGAGGAAGAATTTGGAAATAGGAAAATCTTTGTACATCTAGTGTACAAAATCAGAGACCTTGACAACATAAGAAGATTAGAAGATGAAGATGAAGGAAGCAGAAATTCAGAATGAAACTAACCTTCTTTCTAGCCCCAATGTGAAGGTATTTGATGTTGAGAAGAAAATTCATAAGCTATATGATGAAATTAGAATTTTGCAAGATGAAAAAGACTGGAAAATGAAAAGATTCACTCTTTTAAGAGAGCACACTTCTATGAAGTTAAGCATTATTGAAGAGCAGTTGGAAGAATGTCTTTCAGCTAAGACATCTTTTCAAAATTTTAACTTTGAGAACCTCCAAGCATGTGAAATAGCATCTTATGGATTAAGCACACTACTCAATGTGGTAGATTACATTAAGAAATCATGGGAGAAGGAGTTAGAAGCTATAAATATTGATTTTTCAGATTGTGTTGCAAGCCTACCAGCTTTGTAAAATTGAATTAAGGTATAATCTTTTTGAGAATACAATTTTGTAACCCTCCTTACCTTTATTTTGTCATTGTTGTCAAAGGGGGAGAGATATTTAGCAGAAAATTGATAAGAAAATGATAAGGATTGATACTCTTAGGGGGAGTACTGTATTAGAGATAATTGTTTTCGTGAGTTATAAGGATAGTATATATTTTATACTATGGCCACAATTTTCAGATTTTGAAGTTGTAGACTTAGCTAATTTTCTCATATGTTGCCACCAATGAAAAAGGGGGAGATTGTTGGCAATTTGGCTGAGTTGGTTACATAGATGTTTTCATTATGGAAACATATGATCTACATGAAGATCACACAGGTCAGAGAGCTAGTATGACAGAGTGCAATGCAAAATTGTCTAAGTATGAGACAATGTTTTTACCAGTGAACCTGAAGATAGTTTTTGTTTGTGATGTTGATTAGAGTAAGTTTAGTACTTGTGCACTTGAACATAGACTCTATGACGACTATTGAAGACTCATCTCAAAGTGCAAGTCAGTACAACATGTATGGAAGAAGTTATGACAATTTTACTAAAGACAGTGTCAAGACGACAGGACAAAATATGAAGTCAGAATTAGTAAAGAGTTAAGGGATTATTTTGTTTATCAAAATAATGACTTAAAAATATAAAGGGATGAAATCCTAGATGTTAACCCTTGGATAAAGTTATTTTTAATATGATAGCCAACTGGAAAGTTATTAATCCTAATAAATTGTATAAATGTAATTATAAATTGTAAGAAGAAAAGATGTAATGATGAAGTGATATGATGCGAGATATGTGATACATATGTAATAGCAATAGTGAAAGAGAAGTGAAGAGATATTGATGTGAGCAATATAAGGTTATGTACCTTAACCTACTTTTGTAATCAGTGTATATTGTACATTACTTTTTTGGGTAGTGGGCTCATCTAGTAATCACATTTTGTACTGCCAACTCCTAACAGGGTTGAGGCTTCTAACAAGGCCTATAGTCCCTTAATAAGGATTGATACACTATATGCATGTAATAGACTCCTAATAGGGTCAACATCCTTAACAAGATACTTTTGATTAGTGGATCTTTGTGGGTACCATCCCCATCGGGGTTTTCCCTTGGTCAGGGTTTCCTTGAGAACAAATAATGTGTTATGAGTTCTTTAGTTTTATTGCTATGCATGTTGTTTAGCTTCTTATGTTATGCATGTGTTAAGATAATCTATTATATCCATAATTGGGCGAAAGTAAAAGCTTGTAGAATACTAATTCACCCCCCCTCTCAGTATTCCCTATTTCTAACACATGTACCCTTAAAGAATGGGATCCAAACACATGTTGAACCAAGACAAGTGAAATTATCACATGATCAATCACATCAATCCCATGCACACTTGACTAAAAATTTGATAGACAAATTGGAGAAAGAAGTTAAGCTTGTGTAACAACAAATAAAAAATGCTAAAAATAATAGAAAAGGTATGGCCAAACTCTGTAAATACCCAGAAGAATGTTTGGGTGAAATTAACATTAAAGCTCTCATTGAAAGATCACAAATTCCAAAAATTCATTTACAACTAGATGAAGAAAAGGAAAAGCTCAACTAAGGCTAACACAATCTGTTAGAATGATTTAGAATAACTGAGAGGGGAGGTGAATCCATTATCCTCAAGTCCAAATGTACCAATTGAACTTATAAACACTTCAACCAACTTAGATCTATTCAAAAATCCATTCGGTCTCTATAGAATATAATCAATAACATAAACTTGTAGTTCATTGTCCAAAATTAATCATCTTGCAGAATATGAAACTCTTAACAATATAAGACATCAAATAATATTCACACAAGTATGACATCAAGATTTAAGGTGGAAACCCAATTTTGGAAAAACCACCAATAACATTCTACCAAATTTTCACTCTTCTGAAGTGAGTTTTATGAGGAGCCAACCCTATTAAAGGTTATTATACACATTGTTAGGTGTGACCCTATTAAAATATTTAATTACCCTATTAGGAGTGGCCTTGTTAGAGGACTTAAGAACATCCCATTAGAATGTCACCTTGATTAAAGGATTTACAAATGACAATATAATGATTATTTCAATTATAGTTTCCAATACAATCATGTTCAAGAGAAAACATTTTTCAACCAAGTCCTAGATCATGCTCAATTCAATCAAATTTCAAATCAATTTCCATGAGATAAAATTTTAAATCAATCATACTACCAAGTTCCAAATCAAACCTTTCAACCAAAGTGTGGCATAGTTCAACTTGGGCCACCATGTAGTGCCTACCCTAGAGATACTATTTATTATGTTTAGATTTGGCACTATGGAATTTCATATGATTAGTACTTTGTTTACAAGATATGTTACATTTTTTAGTTAATGGATATATTTATCATGTGGGATGAATTTTTATGATTATTGGTCTATGGTGTAGGAGCACCTAGGTTCTTGGCCAACCTAGCTCCTAGTTTTGGCTTGTAGTGACCTTAGCCAAGTCACAGTCCAATAAGGACCTAGTGAGTCCCTAGTGTCTCTATGTGTGTTGAGATCCAAATTAAATGTTTTATGTAGGTTACTAGGTGTCTTAGTGAAGGTTTTACTAGGTATGAGACCTCAAGAGTATGGGTTGTAAGCCATTTGATTATGCCAGTCAATCAAAGCATTGGTTTGACTATGAAAAAAGAAGAAATGAGTGAGGTAGGGGTCTTAGAAGTCTTAAGTTAGCCTTAGAGGTATTTTTAGACCTATGGACATGACCTAGGAAAATTTGTCATGCAAAATGTAAAAGTTGTCAATGACAACTTTGCAATTTTGCAAAGTTGTCATGACAACAAATTGTCATAGAGGTTGTCTGAGAGCCAGAAGTAGTTAGAGGGTTCTAACCAACCTAGCTCAATTTTTTGAACCTATAAATGAAGTTTTCCAACCAAAACATAGGGTTGGATCTCATAATTTAGTTTTGTTTTGATTTTTTGAAGGGCTTGTGTGATTGTACCAGCGTAACAGGGAATAGAAAGCTTGGTTATCCTTCATCATGGATTAGACCAGAGAATTTACTTTGCATTAATTGATTCTTCATATTTTTATAAGTTTATTTATGTTTTAGTTTTAGTAGATAGGTGGTGCAGAAGCACCCAAGGAACACTCCCCACTCTTCACAACTTTTAGACTGATAGGTTAAGGTTTAATAAGCCAACTTGTAAGACCTAGTCACCCTCTATGTGGTTATAAACCATGGGTTTTGACTATGGTCCAAAGGAACATTTAGGATGTTAGGTTTCCTAGGTGTCTTTTAAGATGTTTAAAATAAGGTAAGGCATTAGGCCTTTAGGCTCATTAAGAGCAAGAATGCAATATTTTTGTAAAAGTTGCAAATGTAAAAGAATGTTGTCGACAACTTCTTTGAAAAGTTGCTACCGACCTATTACACAACCACCCAATGGTCACAACCTTTGAAAAATGGTTGGATAAATTGAGGAAAGTCTTCATTGAGACCTTATAGGCTGGTAGAAGGACATGGGTGTTGAATAGTGAGGAAACTTTGTGTAATTTTTGTATTCAATCAATAAAAGATCCCTATTTTCTCTAAATTCTGGATTGAAACATTTCGTGTACATATTTGTACGGAAGTAAAAAGAATAAAATTGATTGATCTAATACATGCTATGAACTAGGAATCTGATGCATTTGATTTGAATCCATTTGAAGATCAAAATTGAAAGTTAGAAGAATCAGTTTATCTGGGTTTTCAGGAAACCCTCCTGAACCAAGGTTTTGGTCGAAGATGCCCTAACTTGCATTTCCTTTGGGGGACTCCCATGTGAAGTTGGGAAATGCAAGTAGGGAAAATGTAATTTAGTTCCTCAAAAGCACAAAAGAAGGGGGATTGTTGTGAGAAATCTATTTGTACATTCTAGACCAAGCATCTCTATGTGCTTGGTTCAGGAAATGAAGAAGTGAAGTGGTACAAGAACTTCAAGGGTGGATTAAAGCAATATGAAGGTAGATTGTGGTCTCTTTGGGATTCCCAACACCATTGCAATTGGTAGTTAACCTGGAACAACCAACTGGTAAATTTTTCATTCATCTACTGAGTCAACTAGCCCTATTAGGACTAGCTGAGTGTTGTTCTTTATGTTTAGGATCTTTGGATCTAGAGGTTTGTTACAAGTCATAAAAGGGTGTCTAAATATACTTAGTTTCCATATAATTCTTGTAAAGATTTGGAACTAGAACCCTTGAACCTTGTCAAGAAGGCTACAAGCCTAGCAAGGTCTAAACTCATGAACTTGTCACTTGAATCCTATAGTGTGTGTGGAAATCACTCCCATAGTAGACACTTTGTTTGTGTATGGAACCTTTCCAGCCCCTTACCTAAACTATAGGTTCCCATCTAAAAGATAAATTAGTAAGGCATTTTGTGGTAAGCATTACTAAGCATCAGGAAACTACTCGGTAAAGCTACCAATCCCACTCGGTTAACATAGGCACCGAGCATCGACTGAGTATCAACCAAGCACCAGTAGAGCCCGAGGGAGTACAAGTCGATTGGAGACACTAAATCTTTGAGTGAGGATAGTGTAATTTTGTTTGTTATGGGATCTTCTAAAGGTGTAGAGCACTCTCCTAAGCTCACTCTAGGTTTAGAGTAACACCAGAGGTCTCACCATTTCCCAAGCTGCCTAAATAGGGGAGAGCTCTAGGTCAAGTGGTATTAGAGTGCCTAAAATCCTTAGGGTAAAGATATGCTAGCACCATGGAAAGAGAGGATGAAGGAGGATTGTCATCAAGGATGACCAATGTAGGGATAGTAAGATACCTGAAGGAGAAAAGGACACATTATGATGATCGAAGAGACACCGAGATGCAACAAATGAGGCAAGAGATGGATAGGTTGAGGGAAGAGCTTCAGAAGATAAGTAGTGGATGCTTTGATAATGTTAAAGTAAGGAGTGATGAAGAACCCCTTGAGTAGGAGGAAGAAGAATGTCCTATAGACCAAAGGCTACTTATGAAGACTCTAAAATATATGGAGAGGAGAACCATGGATGCCAAGCTTGAGTTTCCTAGATACAATGGGAAGATGGACCCATACAGTACAATGGATTGGGTGGATACCCTAAATAGTTTCTTTGATTGTGAAGAAATTCCTAAGAATAAGAGGGTGAAGATAGCTAAGTCAAAGCTCAAAGGCTCTACACTCACATGGTGGAACTTCACTCAAGATGACAGGGTGAAGAATGGAAAGAATCCAGTCACCACTTGGAAGAAGATGGTGACCCTTCTTAGGGAAACTTATGTCCCTAAAGATTATGAAGTCCAACTTCATAAAAGGAGAATGAGTCTAAGATAGAAAGAGATGGACATCTCTAGCTATACCAAATAATTTTAGAGATTGGTGATGAAATCCAAGCTTGCTAAACCAGAATGTGTAAAGCTTTCTCGGTATATGCAAGGCCTAAGGATCTCAGTTCAAGATGAAATTAGTTTGACAAACCCTACCATAGTGAATGAATTCTATCAATTGGCATTAAAATTTGAAGAAACTTTCAAGAGGAGGAATGAACAAAGTGGTAGAGGCAAAGCTAAGAATGAAAGAGGTAGAGGAAACTTTGGAGGAAGAAGATAGAACAATAGACCACAAGGAGAAGCTAATAAGGAGAACACCCAAGGAGAAAGAAGTTCAAGAGGTGGATACTAAGGTAGAAGAGGAAATGGTAGGTGTAGAAATGGAGGAAGAAACAATGGACAAATTAGATGTTATAATTGCAATCATTGAAGGCACTACAACAATAGGTGTCTAGATAGAGACAAGAAGAATAACCAAGGTGAAAGAAGAGCCAACCTAGAACAAGAAGATGATGTTGAAAGTGTGGTTGACTATATAGGAGAAGATGGAGTAAGCCTCATGATGAAAATGATATTGATCCAAGCACCAGTACTAGTGGAACCTCCCCAAAGAAAAAGTCTTTTCAGAACCAACTGCAAGAGCCATGGAAAGGTATGCAAGTTAGTAATTGATTCTGGTTCTACTGAAAATCTTGTATCTAGAGAGATGGTAGATAAATTAAAACTATAAAATATACCCCACCCAAACCCATCCCATGTATCTTGGTTGACAAAAGGGCAACAGACCCTCATAAATGAACAAGCTTGGGTAGACTCTTCTATTAAAGACTATAAGGATACAGTCCTTTGTGATGTTGTAGATATGGATGTATGTCACCTTTGTTTAGGATGTCCATGGTAGTACTATCTGTAGGCTAAAAATGATGGAGTCACAAATAAATACCAAATTATTCAAAATGGTCACAAATACAATCTGCTCCCTCTCCCTATTCCTCAACAAGAAAAACCAAAAGAATAGCTAGTCATGCTTGCAGGAGAACAAGAGATGATAAGTACTATTCAAGATTCTGAGGTAGGATATGCCCTAGTCCTTAAGCGAAAGGAGAAGATAGTGCATAATGAAGTAATGAAGGAATTAGATAGTCTACTATAGAAGTACAAAGGAATAGTTGTAGGAGAAACACCAAATGAACTCCCACCATTGAGGGATATCTGTCACCAAATAGATTTTATCCTAGGTGCTTCCCTACCCAACAAAGCTACTTATAAACTAACTCCTGATCAGAATGCTGAGGTCACTAAACAAGTCAATGAATTGTTGACTAAAGGAATCATACAAAAGAGTCTTAGCCCTTGTGTAGTCCTGAGTGTTTTGGCCCCTAAAAAGGATGGAAAATGGAGACTGTGTACCGACTAGAGGGCAATAAAAAAAATTACAATCAGATACAGATTCCCTATACCTAGGATTGAAGATCTTCTGGAAAAACTTTGAGGAGCATGTTACTTCTAAAAAATTGACCTTAAATTTGGTTACCATCAGATAAGGATAAGGCCTGATGATGAGTGGAAGATTGCATTCAAAACCACTGAAGGATTGTATGAAGGGCTTGTGATGCCATTTGGCCTTAGCAATGCTCCTAGCACCTTCATGAGATTAATGAATGAAGTGCTTCAAGATTTCATAGGAAATTTTGTGGTGGTCTACCTAGATGACATCTTAATCTTTAGTGGAACTATGAAGGAACACATGAGACATTTGGAGCAATTTCTCCAAAAACTACATGAGAAGAAACTATCTATCAACTTGGAAAAGTGTAGATTCATGCAACAAGAGTTGATATTTTTTGGGTTTTGTTATCTCAAAGGGCACATTGAAAATGGATTCTGAGAAGGTAGAGGCTATCATTAATTGGCCCACACCAAAGACTCCAAGAGAAGTTAGGAGCTTTCATGGATTGGATACCTTTTATAGGAAATTTATCAAAAATTTAAGTCACATTTGTGCACCTTTACTTGATACCATCAAGGGTGGTAGAAAAACAAAGTTCTCATGGAAAAAAAAAGTAGATGAAGCTTTCAAGTACTTAAAGGAGAGAGTAGTACAATATCCCATTTTGGCACTACCGACCTTCATCAAATTGTTCACAGTGGAGACTGATGCTAGCAATCTAGCCATAGGCACAGTCCTCAGTCAGGATGGAAGACCAATGGCTTTCTTCTTTGAAAAACTGAATGAAGAAAAGAATAAATACAACACATATGACTTGGAATTGTATGTGATGGTTCAAGCCCTTAAGAAATGGAGACACTACTTGCTTCCTAAGGAATTTATTGTCTTCACAGATAATCATGCTTTAAGTTTTCTAAATATTCAGGATAAACTAAGCTACAGGCACATGAAATGGGTTGAACAACTCCAAGCATTCACATTTTCCATAAAACATAATAAAGGAACTTCAAAAAAAGTAGCAGATGCTCTCAATAAAAGAGTAATTTTAGTTGAAAAAGTGCAGGTACAAAGCATAGGGATTGATGCCCTCAAACACCTATACAAGGATGATACAGATTTTGGTGATATCTATCAGGTTTTCTCTACTCTATCAGATGCATATAATACTACTTATTCTAAATACTTATTGTAGAATGGCATTTTGTTCAAAGGAGGTCAACTTTGTATTCCTAAATTCTCCATGAGAGAAAATATGATTAGAGAGAAACATTATGGTACACTAGGAGGTCACTTTGGCATAGATAAGATAGTTAAACTTGTAAGGAGAAACTATCATTGGCCTTGGTTATCGACTGATGTCAGAAAATTTGTCGAATCATGCATTATTTTTCAAAGGGCTAAAGGAGTTAGGTCCAATCAGGGTCTCTACCAACCACTTCCTATTCCAAAAAAACCATGGGATAGTGTGAGTTTGGATTTTTTCTTAGGACTTCTAAGAACTAAACAAGGATTTGATAGTATCTTTGTTATAGTTGACCAATTTAGCAAAATGGCACACTTTGTTCCTTGTAAAGTTTCTTATGATGCTTCACATATTGATAACTTATTTTTTAAATAAGTGGTCATAATTCATGGACTACTAACATCCATTATCTCCGATAGAGATGTGAAATTCCAAGGGAACTTTTGGAGAACCCTTTGGAAAAATCTAGGGACAAATCTATCATTCAGTTCTGCATACCATCCACAAATCGATGGGCAGACTAAAGTTGTAAACATATCATTAGGAAACCTTTTAAGGTGTCTAACAAAACAATATGGATAGAATTGGGATGCTATCCTTCCTCAAGAAGAATTTTCTTTCAATGATTCAGTAAATCAGTCAACAGGGAAGACACCATTCCAAGTAAATTATGGACTCCACCCAAGAGGAGTTATGGAACTAAGAGAGTTACTCAATGACTTTAAAGTTAGTGCATAGGGAGAATAACTGTCAGCGTGGATCAAATAGATTCATGATCAAGTCTGAGATACATTGATTCAGAATACTGCAAAGTACAAAGAACAGGCAGATCAGAAGAAGAGACATGTTACTTTCAAAGTAGGAGATCAAGTATGGGCATACCTAAATAAGGAAAGGCTACTTAGGGGACATACCAAACTATAGATGAGGAAGATTGGTCCCTGTCAAATACTTCATAAATTTGGGGATAATGCTTATGAAATTTCTTTACCCCCTACTATTTCTATTTCTCCTATCTTTAATGTTTGTGATCTCACTCCTTTTAAGGGTGATGTAGGATATAATAAGACTTTGCAGTGTATTGAAGATAAATAGGCTGAATGGATAAAGGACTTGCCACCGAGCCAACCTTTACAGTTGGAAAAGATTCTGGACTCTAAAGTTGTCAAACAAACTAGGAAGAGGACCTACAAAGATTATTTGGTCAAATGACAAGGGTTACCAGACACTGATGCCACATGGATGAGTGAAGAGTGTTTAAACAAGCATGGAACTTTGGTTCAGAAACTACTCTCAAGTGGGATTTGAGTTTTCAAAACATGGGAATATGGTGTAGGAGCACCCAAGGAACACTCCCCACTCTTCACATCTTTTAGATTGATAGGTTAAGGTTTAATAAGCCAACTTGTAAGACCTAGTCACCCTCGGTGTGGTTATAAACCATGGGTTTTGACTATGGTCCAAAGGCACATTTAGGATGTTAGGTTTCCTAGGTTTCTTTTAAGATGTTTACAATAATGTAAGGCATTAGGCCTATAGGCTCATTAAGAGCAACAATGCAACATTTTTGTAAAATTTGCAAATTTAAAAGAATGTTGTTGGCAACTTCTTTGAACAGTTTCTACTGACCTGTTACACAACCACCCAATGGTCACAACCTTTGAAAAATGGTTGGATCCATTGAGGAAAGTCTTCATATAGCCCTTACAGGAAGGTGGAAGGACATGGGTGTTGAACAGTGAGGAAACTCTATGTAATTTTTGCATTCAATCAATATAAGATCCCATTTTCTCTAAATTCTGAATTGAAACATTTCATGTACATTTTTGTATGGAAGTACGAAGAAGAACTTTTATTGATCCAATAAATGCTATGAAATAGGACTCTGATGCATTTTATTTGAATCCATTTGAAGATTGGAGTCAAAAGTTAGAAGAATCAATTTATCTGGGTTTTCAAGAAACCCTCTTGAACTAGGGTTTTGGTCGAAAATGCCCTAACTTGCATTTCCTTTGGGGGACTCCCATGTGAAGTTTGGAAATGCAAGTAGGGAAAATGTACTTTAGTTCCTCAAAAGTGTAGAAGAAGGGGGATTGTTTGGAGAAATCTGTTTGCAGATTCTAGACCAAGCATCTCTATGTGCTTGGTTCATGAAATGAAGAAGTGAAGTGGTAGAAGTACTTTAGGGTGGATAAAAGCAATCTGAAGGAATATTGTGGTCTCATTAGGATTCCCAAAACCATTGCAATTGGAAGTTAACTTGGAACAACCAATTGGTAAAGTTTTCATTCATCTACCAAGTCAACTAGCCCTGTTAGGACTAGTAGATCAGGGAGTTGCTAAGTGTTGTTCTTTGTGTTTAGGATCTTAGGATCTAGAGGTTTGTTACAAGTCATAAAAGGGTGTCTGAATATACTTAGTTTTCATATAATTCTTGTCAGGATCTGGAACTAGAACCCTTGAACCTTGCCCGAAAGGCTACAAGCCCGACAAGGTCTAAACTTGTGAACTTGTCACTTGAATCGTGGAGTGTGTGTGGAAATCACTCCCATAGTAGACACTTTGTTTGTGTATGGAACCTTTCCATCCTCTTACCTAAAATGTAGGTTCCCATCTAAAAGATAAGTTATTAAGGAGTTTTGTGGTAAGCATTACCGAGCGTCAGGAAACTACTCGGTAAAGCTACTGAGCACACTTGGTTAACATAGGCACCAAGCACCAACTGAGTATCAACCAAGCACTAGTAGAGCCTAAGGGAGTACAAGCCAGTTGGAGACACTAAATCCTCGAGTGAGGATAGTGTAATTGTGTTTTTTATAGGATATTCTAAAGCTGTAGAGCACTCTCCTAAGCCCACTCTAGCTTGAGAGTAATACCGAAGGTCTCACCATTTACCGAGCTGCCTAAATAGGGGAGGGATCTGCGTTAATAGGTTTCTTTTTGGCTTTACAAAATAAATCCTCCTTTGTGACTAGTTCACTAGTGTGTTCAAAGTAGAGGTTGAATAAATGGATCTAACATGAGTTTCCATGGAAGGATTTATATGACCTTTTGGAATGCATTTGGGCATTGTATATACTTTATATATATGTGTTTATATGGCCAGGTTTGCAGAGGAAAGAGTTTTATGGTCAATCCCCAGGTGAGCCAAGTATGCCCAGTTAGTGAGCTTGACTTTGATCCAGTAAATGGGAGATGGCTTGGGGATTGAAGGAGTCAATCCATTTGTAGAAAAGTGATTATGGGTGATCAAAGACTCAATCATAAGAAGGAGAGCCTTTGACCAATTCAGCAAGAGGTGTGTTCATCAAACCCTCACTGAAAACCAGTGAGGCCTAATTAGGCCTAAAAACTAGGCTTGAATGTAGAAAGGAACTGTACGAAGGGCTTGAGGACCTAAGAAGTTAAGAATCCTAGATAAATTCAAAAAGGGTATCTGTATATGTGATTTTTTTGACAACTTGTGTGGAAAGTTGTGAAGTTATGCCCTAAACGGTGTGCTAGAAGACCTACAAGGACCTAGTAGGCTTTTGGTCTAGATTTTGGAGATCGTCTTGTGGGAGAAGGAAGATAAATGATGAAACACCTCAAATGATATTAAAAAAAATACAAAATGAGCCTTCTATCATACTTGCCACATGGTATCAAGTATTTGAGTGAGAGGATGAATTCCATAGTTGAATTCTTATGAAGGGAATTGAGAACAAGATTGAGTTGTACTTCTTGGTAGGGAGATCTTGAGGAGAGAAGGATATTGTCAAGAATCCCTCAGTGATTAGGGTCTAAGAGAACCCTAGGATAGGTCAAGGATAGGCCTAGAGTAATTTGTAAAAGGAAGAAGACTAATTGGTAGAAGATCTCCTTATCAGTCTAACCCTGCTAGCCCATTTTATGACCTATATGTATCCTTCTTAGTGTGTGTACTAGAAGAGGGAGATAGTCATAGTCACTCCTATGAGAGAACCACATGATGTCACACTCCTCCTTCCTTTCTTATTATTGGTTGCATATATATGTCATTATTATTTATCGATGATGTAGGTGTGTGTAGGTACTAGACATCAACTCAACCTAGTTACAAAGGTTTGAGCATTCCTTAAATCATTGAACTAGTTGTTATTTTTTGGAGATGAACCAAAGTTCACACATGGAAAAACTCTATGGCTTTTGGTATTGTTGACCCATATCTTGATTTTTTTTTTGGGTTCTTGTGTCTTTTGATGTCAATCTCATTTAAGTGGTTATGAGGGGTGTATGATTATGATATTTATATATGGGTGTGTTAGATAACTGATAAGGGGGGTGAATTAGTTAATTCCAGTTATCCTATAGTCCCAAACTCCCAGATGTATATATTGAAACTTTTTCAAACAAATAACCAAGTAAGATAGAAATCTTTCTATTCATTTACTGAATACCACTAAAATCAATACTGTGTTTACTGATTAATCCAAAATATGAAATGTGTAAAGTAAACTAACAATACAATCACATCAAATAATACATAACACAAGGATTTTGGTGTGGAAACCTTGCTAAGGGAAAAACCACTTGGGACTGGTAACCCAAAATATTTCACTCTTCTGATGTGAGCTCAGTAAGGAGCCAAGCCTGTTAAAGGTTACAATGTACACTGCAAGGTGTGACCTGGTTAAAGGATTTATCACTAACAGTTAACTCTTGACTAGTATTCACTATGGAGTTAAAAATAAAACCATCAACATTCATAGAATGTCATATTGAAATAAAAATAAGACTCTTAAGTCCACTTGGTTAATAGATTTAGTTGTAATAATGGTTAAACTGATACAGTAGTGATCTGATTTAAATACAACTAAGATTGCATATTTTTAGATCTAAGCTAAGCTCAAAGTACCTCCTCTGATCAATAATCACTTCAATTATTTATATCCTTCATCATGTTCATCTTGGTTGACAATACTCTAATGCTCAGTTAGGCCCATAGCTCTATTTAGTTCTATCTGTAACCAGTTTGATCAGTGGTACATGAAAAACTTCCTTTCACATGATTTCTCCTACAGATTCAATTAGCTCTAGACTCAACAATGAATCTCATGTCTCTTTAAGTAGAAGTCATAAACCATTTTCATCTCATCCATTGGATTTTTCCTCTTAATCTCCTTTGTCCATTTTTCCACTTGAAGCTTCCTCAATAGATGTGTCTCTAACACATTTCAATATCTTCCATTTGATCATCTCTAAATTTTGTTAGTTGTTAGATCCTCATAACAAACTTTATCTTTTACCTCAGAATCATACACAATTTTCTAGCTCATTAATTCAGTCGGCTATTATAAACTTTAATTGTTTCTCTTATTCAGTTAATATAGAAATGTGTTGGTGAATACTAACTCAGTTATTACTAATACTCGGTATACACTACATTGGCTTGGTGTATACATAAATCTTGAATTACGATATTAATTTATTCATTTATGATCTTTAATACATAAAAAATTCATGTAATACAATCAAGTCAACAAAACAATTCCATAGACTCATCAATAAGTTACCCAATGTATACCTTAGCCATATATCCATATCCATCTCTTCTTCATGTAGATATCTCTTTCCTTTACCATTTTTCTTCTTTAGATATTTGTAACTGTCATGATAAGTATAGTCAAAACTAGTTGACATCAATGACACCATATTGACTGATTTAATTTCCTTACATATCACTTTAATAGCTCAGTGATCTCTAATGAGTGTCTTTTACTTGTCCATTCAATTCATCAAGTTATTCAATAAGTTGTAGATTATCAATCTCTCCCTTTGGCATTTATGGCAACACAATATGAAATATTCCATAGAATATCAAACATATGTACTAAAAATCTATTAGTATATGTTGTAGCTTGGTAAGCTCTCCCTAGCTTGATCATTTAATATGTTTAATCACTACATAGCATTTCTGTAGACTCTCCCTGTGGATTTGATCTTCTTCTTCCTTTCTGATACTTCTCTCCCACTGGATAGATATTAGACTTTTTCTCCCTTCTTTGTATTCTCTCTAATTGATATTTCATTGAATCTTTATGTCCCTTTGACAAAAATGCCAAAAATAATAAATAGCTCTCCAATAGCCAAAAATATCTCTCTTGTTTGGTTTGGATCATGTACCTTAATGTAGAAATATACAATTTTCATGTTCCATCTTTCACAACCTTAGGAAACCTAAAGTGTGAACAATTTGCATCAACATTATTTTATTTTCTGATAAAGTATAGGTTGATGCAACCTCCTGATCACCTTAGTGACCGAAAGATAGGGGATGGACCCCTAGTCTAGTCCTCAAGTACTCAAATGTATCCTTCGGTAAGGGTTTAGTAAATATGTCTGCAAGTTGTTCTTTAGATTTCACAAACTCCAGTTTCACTTATTTTTCTTGTACTTGTTCCTTCAAATAGTGATACTTAATAGATATATGCTTTGTCTTAGCATGCATCACTAGATTCTTGGAAATGTTTATAGCAATTGTGTTGTCACAATATATAATCACTAGATCAGTGATCTCCTCATTCATGTCTTTCGACAGTTGTTTTATCCATGCAATATTTGAATAATTAGCAGCAACAACAACATATTCTACCTCAGTAGTAGACTGGGAAATGCATGCATGTTTCTTACTTATCCAAGTAACTAACCTTCCTCCCAAAAATAAAGCTCCACTGGTTGTGCTTTTCCAATCATCTATATTTCTAGCCCAATCTACGTCGGTCTAAACTTGTAATTTAAAATGGCCTTGTTTCTTATACCATAAACCATAATTCTCTATGTTCTTCAAGTATCTCAGAATCCTCTTCATGACAGTCATATGTGATTCCTTAGGATTAGCATAAAATCTTGCTACAATCCCAACAACATGTGCAATATCCGATCTACTATGCACAACATACATCAGTTTACCAATCATTGATCTATATAATGTATGATTTACCTCAGTTGATGGATCATCCTTCATCAATTTTCATCCTGTGACCATCATTTTACCTACCAGTTTTGAATCTTCTATTCCAAAAGTCTTCAATACTTATTTGATATATTTTGATTTTGTTATGAATATCCCTTCATTTTGTTGTATAATTTGCAAACCTAGAAAGAATTTAATCTCTCCAAACATTGACATCTCAAATTCCTTTCTCATTTTAGTAACAAATACTTTGCAAAGATGATCATGTCCTCCAAATATAATATCATCAACAAAGATTTCATCAATAAGAATATTGTAATAAGTTTCTCCTTTCAAATACAAATTGCTATTGTCACTTTTCCTCACAAATCCAATACTAATAAGATAAACATGCAATCTTTCATACCATGCTCTCAGTGCTTGCTTCAGTCCACATAGTGCTTTGTACAATTTACATACCATGTTCTACTTATTTGGATCAACAAACCTTTAGGTTGTTTAATATAAGCCTCTTCCTCAATTATTCCATTCAAAAATGTTGATATAACATCCATTTGATATACTTTAAATCCTTTGTGTGCATCATATACAAGTAGTATTCTAACTCCTTCAAGTCTAGTAGTTGGTGCAATGTCTCGCCATAATCTATACCTTCTTCTTGTGCATATCCTTTACAAACAAGTCTTTCTTTGTTCCTAGTGACTTCACCATTCTCATTCAACTTGTTTTTGAATATCCATATGGTTCCAATTATATTTTTATCACTCGATCTCAATACCAATGTCCATGTTTTTTTTTCTCTATGTGCTCAATTTATTCATTCATGGCTTTAATCTATTCCTCATTCTCAAGTACATCTCTAACATTTTTAAGTTCAAATTCACATACTAAACATGTGTTCTATCTCAACTTACTCTGTGTCATCATGCCAAATTTCTTGTCTGTAATGATTTGGTTCTTTGGATGGTGTCTTCTCACAAATATAGCTAATACTTGCTCTCTTCTTTGTTCATCAGTCAGTGCAAGTTCAATTTCTTCCTCGGTAGTAATTTTCTGATTCTCAGTTTCTATAGGTTGATGCTCGATGTCTTTATACTATTGCTCGATAGCTTCTACCTATTGCTCAAGTAGAGGGTTAGGTAACTCAATGAATGTATATCTACCATATTATTCTATTTCTTTCCTACTTTCTTCATCACTTTTCTCAGCAAACTTATCAACTTTCACTTTAACACTTTCAATCATTTTGTTAGAAACCTTATTCAAACATTTGTAAGCTTTTCTCTTAGTCGAATATCCCAAAAATATTCCTTCATCACCTTTAGAGTCAAATTTCCCATTTCTATCATCCTTCAGAATGTAACATCTACTTCCAAAAGTTCTAAAATAACTTACATTAGGTATGTACCCAAACCATAATTCATAAGGTGTCTTTTTTGAATATTTCTTTAGTTGTACTTGGTTCAATGTGTATACAAAAGTGCTAACAGCTTCTCTCTAGCATATTTGTGCAAAATATTTCTCAATCATTAGTATTCTAGCACAATCAACTATGGATATATTTCTCCTTTCAGTAATACCATTCTATTGTGGTGTTCTTAGTGTAGACAATTGTCTTTTAATTCCATGCTCATTACAAAAGTTAGTGAATTAATCATAAATAAACTCACCTCCTCTATCAGATCTTAAGCATTTTAACTCTTTTCTACTTTCCTTTTCTACTTAAGCTTTATACCATTCAAACATTTTGAAAGCTTCATATTTCTCTTTCAAAAACATAACTGCCATCATCCTAGAGTAGTCATCAACAAATAGAATAAAGTATCTGTCACCATAATAACTCTGGGTTCTCATAGGACCACATAAGTCGGTATGAACCAAATCCAAAATAGCTTTAGATGAGTAGGTCTTTCTTTTGAAAATAGATTTTGACATTTTTCCCATCTGACATTGTTTGCACATGACATGGTCAGGTTTAGATTAGCTCAGTAAACCTCTAACTTTTCTTTTCTTATTAATCTTAAACATGTCAAAATTCACATGACATAACCTTTTATGCCACAACCACACATCTTCAGTTCTAGCAATTAAACAAGAAGTTTCTCTTAGGAATAGTCCCAAGAGAGATAACTGAGAGGGAGGGTGAATCAATTATCTACAAGTTTCAATTCTTTATCCAATTAAGTATACTTAAACATAAAGTATAAAAACAATGAGAGAATACTTGAACACAACACCAATATTTTGGTTACGTGGAAACCCAAATAGGTAAAAACCCTAGTGGGAATTGACACCCACTAATAATCTGCACTAGTGTTTTATGATCCTTGTTAGAAGATCCTTAACCCTATTAGGAGTTTTTTTTACAATGCATTTAGTACAGTGACCTGGTCAAGGGTTAGACCCTATTAGGAGTCTTTTACAATTAAACCTATTAGGGGTGAGGATGCACTGTTTGAGAGCTCACTGCTCAAAGGGGTGAAGGCTACAACCTTCTAAATAATAGATACACAATATATCTGGATCTTGATGAACTACGCTTTGACCTGCTATTTGGATCAGTTCCAATGTATAGCACAAACTCTTTACTTGGTCACACAGACCATAATTTAGCAATCACAAATGAATGCTTATAAATATATTTCCTCTAAATGATATAATCAAGTTAGCCTATTAGAACCACCTTGAAATCATATTAGAGAAATCAAAAAATACTCAAATAATAATTCTGTCAGCTCTACTAAGCACACAACACAATCTGGGACCTATCCAATATTAATAAATGTAGATGCACACTACACATTATTGTCTCTACCAAAGTAACTAAAACTTTCTCCTCAAGTTGAATTACATCATGTGCTCTTAATAAAACATTCTTAAGTCTTCTCCAATCCATAATCCAAGGGTGCATACTGAAATGATAATCACAAGTCCTGAACCAATATAATCTCTATCAACTCTTCTAAATAAACATAAGAAACTACTACTGGTGAATAGAGACTGCATAACTTCACTTCTACTGATCATTAGACTCTGCATCCATGATGTAACATCACTAACATGTCTTCATCACATATCCAAAGGCACAAGGCTCCATGATGACTGTACAGACAATCACTCGCAGAACACTACCTGTGACTCTGTCAGGAACACTGCTGACACAAGCAGCTACATAACTGTCTACTCTAACAATTAACCTTTGCATCCATGATATCATGCTAATAACATGTCCATGCTACATATAATCAAAGCTTATTGCATGATTATTCCATGCATGCTACTTACCATATGTTGTCATCAATGACAAACATATAGTCAGCACTGGCTTGCGGGCAAATCTCCAATAATCTCCTCCTTTGGCATATATGACAACATATGGAATGAAAAACACCACCAATCCAAATGAATAATTCTTTTATAAAATTCTCCATTTCCTCATCAAAACTACCCCAAGGTTGAATCCTCCATCTACTATAATATTCTTCAACATTCTCCATTTTCTCAACTAAACTGCTTTCATGACTGAATACTGCTCCCCCTTAGTATATTACTCCTTCTTTACTTCTATTTTTCATGACTATATATTACTTCCCCTTTGACACCAATGGAAAAGGATGTCAAACATTTAAGCTCCGATACTACTCCTAAAGTAGAGTAGTCAACCATCCACCAGTCCCTAAGGACTGATGCACTTTCCTCTTTCTCTAAGTAGAATTAGGGAAGGGAATTACTCCCAACTTCTCCCTGAGATACTCAAAAGTATCCTTTGGTAAGGACTTTGTGCATATATCTACTAGCTTTTCCTTTGTACTCACATAATCCAATTTGAATTTTTTTTTTGTCACTTTCTCTCTAAGGAAGTGATACTTGATCTCTATGTGCTTTGTCTTTGCATGCATCATCGGATTTTTTGACATGTTGATAGTGCTAGTATTATCACAATGAATAGTAATAAGATAATCAATCTGAATACCAAAGTCCTTTATCATCTATTTGATCCAAACAATTATGGAACAATTCAAGGCTTCTGCAACATACTCCACTTCTACTATTGACTGAGAAATACAATTTTGCTTCTTGCTTGTCCAAGTGACAAGTTTGTCACCAAGAAACACTGCTCCACCTGATGTACTCTTTCTATCATCAATGCATCCTGCCCAATCAACATCTGTATAAACATGAAGCTCAACATTCTCTGAGTTAGGATACCATAGACCATAATCTATAGTGCCTTTAAAATATCTAAATATTCTTTTTACTACCATGAGGTGACTTTGTTTAGGCTCTGCTGCAAATCTTCCAACAATACCAACTGCATTGGAAATGTCTAGTCTAGTTTGATTAAGATAAATGAGATTAAAAATCATAGACTTGTACAATGTTATATCTACTATTGGTGAGTCATCTTCTTTTGTAAGCTTGAATCCTGTTATCATAGGTGTCCCTACTAGCTCGCAATCATCCATCTTGAATTTCTTTAATATTTCTTTCACATACTTGGACTGATTAATGAAAATACCTTTCTTTGTCTACTACACATTTATTCGTAAAAAGTATTTGATAAGTCCAGTCATGCTCATCTCAAATTCACTCTACATCTCCTTATTAAATTCAGCACTAAGTTTGTCATTAACTCCAAAGATAATGTCATCAATAAATATAGCTACAAGTAGTAGACCTTCAGATGTCTCTTTTATGAACAAATTACAATCTGCTACTCCTTTCTTGAATCCAATTTTTGTTATATATCCATCAAGTCTCTCATACCATGATCTAGGGGCTTGCTTAAGTCCACAGAGGGCTTTCTTCAATCTCCATACCATATCAGGTTTGTCTGATAAGGTGAATCCTTTTGGCTGTTTAATGTATACTTCTTCCTTTAGCTCTCCATTCAAGAATGTTGACTTAACATCCATTTGATAAACTTTGAATTTTTTGAATGTTGCAAAAGCTAAAAACAACTTAATAGGTTCTAATCTATTCACTGGTACAAAAGTGTCTGAATAATCAATACCTCCTCTTTGTGCATATCCCTTACATACTAACCTTGCTTTGTTCCTTACTACTATACCATCTTCATTTATCTTGTTTCTAAATATCCACTTTGTTCCAATCAAATGCTTATCCCTAGGTCTTGGGATCAGTTCCCAAGTATCATTCTTAATAATTTGATCTAGTTCTTCTTTCATAGCATCATGCCAATCTGAATCATAACATGCATCTTCAACACTTAAAGGTTCAATCTAAGATAGTAAACATATTGCTTCATTGCTTGCTAAATTCTTTTCTTTCGATCTTGTTGTGACTTTGCTACTCTAATCTCAAATGATGTCATCCTTAGAGTGATATCTAGATGTATACTTTGGAACTTTAGGTGATACTGACTCATCTTCCTTCCAAGTTTCTTCTTCACTTGTTTTAGGGTCATTAAACAATACATCAATACTATCAAACATTTCTTCAACAACTGTCTCACTAGTGGAAGGCCTGGGTTCTTCTTCAATCATAGGTGAGTAATCATGATATCTTTCTTGAACCATAAACTTTTCATCACTCTTAACATGAACACTTCCAATAATCTTCTTCAATCTCAAGTTAAAACATCTATAAGATTTAATTTTAGTAGAGTAACCAAGAAAAATACCTTCATCACTTCTTGTATCAAACTTGCTTATTGCTTCATCCCTCTTGATGTAGCACTTGCTTCCAAAGATTCTGAAGTATTTAACTATGGGAATATTACCAAACCATAGCTCATAAGGTGTCTTGTCTACGCTAGGCCTCAATTTTATTCTTTTGATTGTATAGACTGATGTATTGACCGCATCTCTCCAATAGGTGTGAGAAACTTTTCCTTCAATCATGATGGTGCGCGCTATATCAAAGATGATCATATTCCTTCTCTCTAAAATCCCATTCTACCGAGGGGTTCTAGTTGCACTCAACTATCTCTTTATGCCATGTTCTTCACAGTACTCATAAAATCTTTCAGAGGTGAATTCTCCTCCTCTATCAAACCTTAGACATTTTATCTTTAGTCCAAATTCATTCTCAACCTTAGCTTTGAATATTTTGAGCTTTTCAAATGCTTCTGACTTATCTTTTAAGAACACAACCCACATCATTCTAGAATAATCATCTACAAACAAAATGAAATACCTTTCACCATAGTATGATTTTGTTTGAGTTGGTCCACATAGGTCTGTATGAATCAGATCCAGCTTGTTCTCTACTGAATTATGCTTTCTTTTGAATGAGTTTCTCACATGCTTTCCCATCACACATTCCCTACAAATATTATCAACCATCTTTGCTATGCTAGGTAGGTTTCTTACTTCCTTGACATTACTAATCTCTACTATGTTATCAAAATTGATATGACATGTTCTTTTGTGCCATAGCCAAATATCATATACTTTAGCAACAAAACAAATTGCTTCTAGATTAAGCTAAAAAACATTATGTTTAGTCTTTGATCCTGATGCAATAATTTCTCCTTCCTTGTTGTTAATCATGTACTTGTTTCCATTGAACTCCAACCTGTAACCTTTGTCAAGCAACTGTCGAACACTTAGTAGGTTATGTTTCAAACCATCAACATAAACAACATCATCAGTGATATTCTTTTCATCCAAGGTGATGGATCCTCTACCAATGATGAGTTTTGGAGTGTTATCTCCAAATCTACCCATGCCTCCTTTGTATCTGTCCAAATGAAATAATCTATCTTTTTCTCTTGTCATGTGATGTGAACAACCACTATCAATGATCTAGTTTGTTCTGATCTCAGCTTGTGAAATCAGTGCTAACTCTTGTGAATTCTTTTCATTTTCAAGAGAAATGAATCCAATTTCCTCTTCTACTAATTCTTCATCTAATACTCCATCTCCAACATAGTAGCATTCCTTTGTATACTTAGGCTTGTGGTTATCCTTGAACTTTTTAACTCTTGTAGGAAACTTAGATGCAAAGTGACCAATCTTATTACAGGAAAATAATTTGAATGGTAAATGACCTTCATATTTTCCTTTTCCTTTATTTTCTCTTTTATCAATCAAAGAAATGAAATCATCTAGAGATTTTTCTTCATGATTATCATCAAAATTACCAGAGGTGTTTAAGTATTTCTTACCATAGACCGAAGCTTTGAAGGCTTTCTCACTTTTAGGCTCTGTCTTCAAACTTGATATCTCAAAAGTAACAATCTTGTTGATTAAGGTCTCTCTTTTGAAATTTTATGAGAATTGCATAGTCTCATCAGGGATGTTTATCTTGTTCTCATATTCTAGTGTCAAGGTAGTCATCACCTTATCCGTGATGTCTTCTTCTGAGATTTCACCACCAGTGTTTCTGATTCCAACAACTACTTCATTGATTCTTTGATTGTAGGCTCTTATGTTTTCTTTAGGTAGCATCTCCAATGTATTTTAATTTTTCTTCCATGTCTTTCTACATGCATTCTTTGCTTGTTTATCTCCTTCAAACATGTCTTCTAGGTGCTTCCATATCTTGTAGGTTGTGTCTACTTTCTTTATTTCTAAAAAATCACTATAAGATAAGGCATCGATAAGGGATTCTTTTACTATTGAATTATGATGGAACAAATCCTTCTACTTGCTAGTAGCATCATCCTTTGCAAGATTTTCTAGAGAGGGGATCTGAACTTCTTTGATAGCCACTTCAAAAACTTCAAAAGCAATGCAATGTAAATGTGTCATCATCTTGTTATTCCAATCAAGATAATTATCTCCATCAAACTTAACACTGTCTTTTCTAAAGAATGCCATGTGATCAACCTCAAGCTGTTAAAATTTCTCTCTAAGGCACTTGGCTCTGATACCAATTGTTAGGAATAGTCCCAAGAGATAACTGAGAGGGTGGGTGAATCTATTATCTATAAGTTTCAATTCTTTATCCAATTAATTATACTTAAACATAAATCATAAACACAATGAGAGAATACTTTAACATAACACCAATATTTTGGTTATGCGAAAACCCAAATAGGTGAAAACCCTAGTGGGAATTGACACCCACTAATAATCTGCACTAGTGTTTTATGATCCTTGTTAGAAGATCCTTAACCCTGTTAGGAATTTTCTTTACAATGAATTTAGTATAGTGACCTAGTCAAGGGTCGAACCCTGTTAGGAGTCTTTTACAATTAACCCTATTAGGGGTGAGGACACACTATCTGAGAGCTCACTGCTCAAAGGGGTGAAGGCTACAACCTTCTAAATAACAGATACACACTATATCTAGATCTTGATGAACTGTGCTTTGACCTATTGTCTGGATCAGTTCCAATGTATAGAAAAAAATCTTTACTTGGTCACATAGACCTTCTGCTTATGGCTCAACACTTCGCACACTCTACTCCGCTCTTCACAATCAACTTAGAACCATACTTTAGAAATCATAAATGACTGCATATAAATATATTTCCTCTAAATGATATAATCAAGTCAGCCTATTAGCAACACCTTGAAATCATATTAGAGAAATCATAACATACTCCAATAATAATTATGTTGGCTCTACTAAGCACACAACACAATCTGGGACCTATCCAATATTAATAAATGTAGACGCATGCTACACATTTTTGGCTCTACCAAAGTAATTGAAACTTTCTCCTCAAGTTGAATTACATCATGCACTCTTAACTAAACATTTTGAACTCTTCTCCAATCCATAATCCAAGGGCACATACTAAAATGATAAGTGCAACTCCTAAACCGATATAATCTATGTCGACTCTTTTGAATAAACACAAGAAAGTGCTACTGGTGAATAGTGATTGCATAACTTCACTTCTACTAATCATCAAAATTTGCGTCCATGATTTTAACATCACTAACACATCTTCATCACATACCCAAAGGCACAAGGCTCCATGATGACTGTACAAACAATCACTCACAAAACACTTCTTGTAACTCTGTTAGGAACACTGTTGACACAAGCTGCTACATAACTGTCTACTCTAACAATTAACCTCTACATCCATGATATCATGTTGATAACATTTCCATGCTAAATATACTCAAATATTACTACATAAGTCTTCCATGCATGCTACTTACCATATGTTGTCATCAGTGACAAACATATATTCAGCACTGGCTTGCTGGCAAATCGCCAACAGTTTCAGCATTGTCAAGATAAAATAGATTACCTTTAGATTGTTCACCAATACTGACCAACTTTCCTGTTTCATCATAGATCTTCACCTTCCTACTTTCAAATGCAACTTGGTGACCTAAGTTATTCAACTGTGCTACAGTTAACAAGTTATAGTCAAGTACCTTCACACAATAGGCATTTTCACATTTAATCTTATAGTTCAACATGATAGATCCTTTTCCTTTCACTAAACAACATGTGTCATAAACATTTTAATGAATCCTCCATTATAGTGTTCAAGGTATTAACATTTATCCTCATCACCAGTCATGTGATGTGTACATCCACTATCAATAATCCATGTATCATTCTTGCTATCTTTAGAGATAAGTGTTGTTTCTACATACCTTTCTTCTTCTTTTGAATCTTCTTTCAAAGATATGAATACCACCTCAATGTCTTCATCAGTGTCAATGTTGGTGTCATCATCATCATCTCCAACAAGGTAACATGCCTTATTGCATTTATCTTTGTAGTCTCAGTTGTTTCCTCTATCATAGTGTCAGTTGCCTCTACGATCTTAGTTATCTCTTCTATCATACTTCTTTTCACCATATCAGTCATTATCTTTTTCATCATCTTTCCTGTTTGGTCATCTAGCTACAATATGACTAATTTCTTTACAGTTAAAACATGCTAGAGGTAATTTTCCCTTATACCTTCATTTACCTTTCTATAGCCTTGTAGCCATAAGTGCTTCAAGTCCATCTTCATCACTATCACAGTCACTTTCATTCCTTATCATATGTTTATTGGTTGACTTTCCAATTTTCAAAGATGACATAAATGTAGACTCAACACTTGGTACAATTTTGTTATCATAGTTATTTAGCTCAAAAGTAGTCAATTTACCTACTAGTCTATCAAGTGTAAGAAAAATACCCAATGCAGATCTCATTTCATGAATTGTAGAGATTCTAATAGCATATATTGGCAATAAGATTCTAAGAATTTTACTCACAACAGTGTCTTCATCAATAACACCTCCTGCTCCTCGGATAGCATTGACAACCTCCTTGATTCGGTTGTTGCACTATGAAATTTTTTCACCTTATTTCATTTTCATATCATCAAATATTCCATTGGGACTAAAAATGCAACATGGATTTTTAGTACCATGTTAAAATTTGGTATTCTGACCCCTTTAAGGTGCTTGTGTGCCTATTTTCTCGGATGAATTTATGTGGTTCTCCATGCATGTCAAGTGGTAATCACCCTTTTTTTATCATTAGAAGACATCCTAGGTCGTTAACTTTGAGTTTTGAGTCATTCGGTGATTGTCTTGTTTTGAGCACTTGTCCCAATTCTGCAATTCTGCTTAAGTGTCAATTTGTTGTGGCAGGCCCTGTTTGCATTTGAATATCTTTTTTCCTGTGATTGGTCATGACATGCCAGTTGTGGCATTGTATTGTAGGCATGGGAGTGAGTCATCCTACCAATTTTCAGCCTCCCATGTGCCCATTTGACCTGTTTGCCAGTGTCATTCTGTTTGCAATTTGTTAAAGTTCTTTGAATGTGCTCTGTCCAATTTTATAAGTACCCTACTTTGTGGCTTCGTGTTTTGTGCCCTGTTCAAGATTTGGCATAATTGAATGTGGTTCTATATTTTAGACCTAGAAGACTAAGTGTTTGGTGATTTTCAAGTCTCTACCAATCCGTTTGACCACTTTTCCAGGCCAATTCCAAAATTGACTTATGCATATTTCACTTTTTTTGGTCCTAAATTTTATTGACAGGCTGACTTTGCTAATTAATTGTGATTGGTCATGAGATCTTTAGAGAAAGATAGTTATGGATTTGTGTTCCTTGTATGAGGTAGGATCAGTGCCTATGATTCTAGTTCCTGAAAGTTTCAATGGGTCAATTTTCAAAGCCAGTTCTGGAGGCAACTTTAGTGATCTTGGCAGTGCGGACATGATTGGTTTCCAAGTGACGCTGTTTGATCATTAATAACTTTGGGCTCAAATTTTATGGGAGGTTCTTCTTTGGTGAGTGTGATAACATGTGGGAATTCAACATGTGTGCTCGGTGGTGCTCTCCTGTTAGGATGTTCAGTCAGTTTTTAAAGCCACTTTTAGGGGCTAGTTAGTGTTATTGATCAACTTTTGGAAGTATGAAAAGGTTAGGTGTGAGGTTGCAATTTTGATCCGGTTTGGTTTGATTTCATTTAAAGGGTTTCCTTTTGAATTTTTTAAAAAAGGGTGCAATATTGAGGATGGGACAAATCAGGTCATGTGATTTCGACACAGAGCACATTTTTATGTTATACTTTCCAAGAAAGAAAGCAGGAATTATGGAAGGTGGAAGGCCCCCTACAAAGATAAAGATGGATCTAAAGAAAATAGTAGTCAATTTTTCTTGTCACCCAAGTAGCCTACTCTTCTATGATACATATTTAGATGGTTTGGTCAGAGCTTACAACATTCAGTCATTATCAATTATACCCTCTAGATTGATATTTCTATAAAGCTTCTTGGTGCTGGAGCTTTTGCATTTCATTTAACTTTGGAGTGGGTTTTTATTGGGGATAAATCTGGAGCTCTTCTAGCGTAGGATGTATCTATGCCAGCTAAACTAAATATGATTGGAATTACACAAGTTGGCTCAGCTCTAGTTGTTGTAGTTGGGTGGCATCCTATGCTGCAATTGACTATTGCACTGTCTAAGGATGACTCTTTACATACATGAAGGACTCATGTTATAATCAATTCAAACAAGCCACCCATGAGTATTAATTTCTTTGAAGCTGCTAGAATTGAATCAATTGATGTTGCTAAGATACTTTCTCAGCAAGGTGGAGAAATAGTGTATCCGCTTCCATGAATCAAGGATCTTCTTCTTCATTCTGAATTGGGTTTATAATAATATGGCCCACCAGGTCAATGGATGAGTGACCAGCATAAAAGAAGATGTTGCAGCAATTATGTGGAGGTCTTGCATGAAATTAAGGAACCCCACATATTAATTTGGAGGCCATCCAGTAATGAAGCAGTGTGCAAAGAGGTAGGCACACATCAATCTAGACGTTTGTGCATAATAAAAGGCAAAGAAGTCTATGTTGAGAGGATAAAAACTATAAACAATTCCAATCAAATACAATACAACAGATGTAAACAACTTGTAGGCCACACATATATGAAATGGAGGATTAATAAACCAAAGGGGGTTTTAACATGAGCCCAGGTAGGCTACCAGCATAAATAAATATTGAGAGGGTTAGTGTAAGTTTGATGGCCTTGGGTAATTTTGAATGGTGACTATCCATTCACCATTGGACAGTGGCATGTGATAGTGCCCTACTTAATAACTAGGAGGCTGGCACGTGAAAGTGAGGGAGCCCAAACCAAAGTTTGGAGTTGCCAGGAGTAGCGTGAATGCTAAAGATGCCAGTGCCTAATAGCCATGATTGCATTGGGCACATAAAAACACTACCAATGGTTAAACAAAGAGGAGCCAGCATAATTCATAGACATTTGTGAGAGGCTATATGCATTTGTCTCTAAGGAAAGCCATGTGTATGACCCACGAAGCATGCATGGAGGTAACATTCATTTCAAACTTGCACATTTATCAATGTGGCCAGCGCATGAAATGCAAATGAAGCATCAGGTAGCATGTGCATGCATGAAAGAAAAGGCTTATGCAATGGTGGAGGGCTAGGCAGATTCAAAGTTGAGTGCCCACACCATGTGAAGGAAGTAGCAACACACTTTAAAACTAGTGCCCAACATTTCAAATAAAGAAGATCACTCATGGCAAAGGAGAAGATGCCTAGTGCAGGGAATTGCTATCGCAATCATATAAGTGGAGACTTGCACAATGGGGAAGGGAATCTACCCTACGCAATTTGTTGAGGCTTCCATTTGTTGAATGAAGTGTTGACGCACTTGGATGCCTAGCATAGGTTAAAGTGGAGCCTACCTTGCATAAGGGTCTAAGGGCCCACTGCAAACAAAAGGTGGCTGCCATATTAATAATTAGAGATGCCTTGCACAAGCCATTAGAGGTTGCCGAACTACATGCAGACCCCACGCGATGGAATGGAGCAACAAAATACTTTGAGGAGTGGCTAGTTCAAAGAAGAAGCCTACACACTTTCTTTTAGTGCCATGATTAATTATAAAGAGGAACTATCTTGTATTCATGTTGGTGGTTCATTTCCAAATGGAGAAACTCAGATGTTTTAGAATGTGAACTGGGCTTTATCCCACATGCAATAGGGAATAGTAGTTTTTGCTAGTTATATACAAGGGCACTCAAAGTGCATTGTAAGTAAGAAGCTAAGAGCATTTGGTGGGTCCCTTGGCTGAGCTAATGAATGGAGTGGTGGCCCCCATAGTTTTGGGTGCAAAGTTACAAAGGTTGTAAAAACATGAAAACCTTTAATTCCACATTGATAGGGATTTGAAACTTTCAGTGGTTTATAACCAACAAACCAAACATACTACTTTGAAGAAGAAGTAGGAGGCTCTCTTCACATGCATGCCCAGGTGATGTTTGGTGATGCATTGGGAGGTGTGTTAAGTCTGACAATAGGTATATTTTGCAGGAAATGTGATGAGTGCTGAGGTGGCAATAGTGACACATGGCGGTTGGGTGCCCAGTCGCCAGAAGTTTGAGTGGGTAGCATAAGATGCTAATGATTCAGTGACTAGCCATCACTTAACCACGCGCCAGGTCTCTAGATTTTGGTAGTTAAGTTAGAAAATTCATGAGATGACGTGATTGTGCAGTCACCAAGTCACCAAGTTTGGGTAGTTAAGTCTGAAAAGTCACGCGACCGGGAGGTAGCTGCTAGTCGCATGGTCGCCAAATAAACTTGGAGTTAGTCAAATTTTCCAGTGACCCTGAGATATGCTATGCAGGTTGATCCGAGGTCAGAGGTGGGTTAGAAGGTGAGTCAGAATGGAGTTAAGCCAGTTTGGAGCAATGAATCAATCAGTGACACATGGTGCAGTCTAATGGAGTCTGGGCACATTATGCAGTAAAATTAGAAATTTCAATATATTAACTATCAGATATAATTCAATAGTCTAACTATTGAAAAGGTTTATAAATGGAATTTTAAATATTTCAAGTTATTCAAAAAATGTGCACCGAGAGGTAGAGCTTATTCAATGATTGAGGGGGCAAATGTTATCAAAAATATGAAGTGTAATATACCGTTGGAAAGGTCTCGGAACAATGATTCTGATTTTGTGAAGCTTTCAGTCTAGAATAAATCAAATTTTTGCAGTTAGAGAAAGAGTCAGTTGTAAATATTTTGGGAACAGACAGGTGTCGATGACTGAGATTTTTCTCCTTTCTCCTATATCTGGGTTTTTCTCCATTGTAACAGGGGATGATGAATTCACAGCTGCTTGGCAGACTTGACTTTTTTGGTCTAGTTTCAAAGCTTTGATCTATCTAAATGTATTGAAGCAGAAAATGATTAATAATATACAATGGAATCTCTTGTTTTAGATCTATGATGTCTTTTTATACTTTTGTTCATGCCCTTGTATATTTAATTTGTAAGACATTCTGAATGTGCTGGTTACCAGGTAACTGTGCAATTACTTATGAGTTTCCTTCAAGGAAGGAGTCAGTCTTGTGAGTAATCCCAGAGGGCTAGGTATTAGTATGAGAATTTGATGCCTGGATGTGAGAGTGAGAGGATATTTTGTAAGGCACTCTGTCCGGGATTCCATTTGTGTGCTTATTAGTTATTTATCTATCGATTTGTATTTCATTGGACTCTTTGTCCTAGATTAGGCACTGGTCTAAGTTCTGATAAGTAGTTCTCATCATCAATCATTAAACATCAAATCATTTTCTATTTCCTGTTTGAGAGCATGAATGTTCAAAATTTGTATTGAATAGTACAAACATTGTTGGTGATTTGTTGAAGAATTGAATCCAATAGGTTAGCCCGCCTAAGTTTTAAACTCAAAGAGAAGAAGGGTGAATAACCTTGTCACATTTTCCATTTTTTTGCAATGATTGTTTACTTCTATTAATATCATGGATTGGCTTTCTAAGCTCTACATCAGTTGCAGCAAAAGACATTAGTAAATCATTGATAGAACCCCTAATCCACTACTAGGATTTCATTGTGAAGCAGTGAGTTTAAAGATGGGTACACTCGCCTGGGTCTGTGTAGCCCAAAGTGTAGAATGATTACATCCTTGTTAATTAGCCTTTTCCTTGTAAGAATCAGGAATTGAGAGTCTGAGAACTGAGCTTAATAGCTATACAATGATTCTACATGAAAAAGAGCTAACATATTCCTCTAAGTCTTTCAGCTCTTACTCTCAACATATTCACATCTCCTCTGTAGACTAGTGTCAGTTCGTCCCACATTGCTTTTGTTGAAGTACATGCTTTGATATCTTCAAATTCTGCATTAGATAGGGCAACAACAATCTCTATCATTGTCATGTTGTGTTCATGTCTATCTCTCACCTAATCAACAGTCAAAGGTCTAGTTGTTGGTTGTATGTAAGCATTGGTCAAGTGAAATACTGTAGATTCTCCAATTCTAGATATGTACAACTTCATTTTTCATTGCCATGTTGAGAAGTTATCTTTGTTCAGCTTTGGTACCTCTCTCTTATACATATTGTGATCTTTATCTCAAGCCCTTCAAAATTCCTTTTTAAGCACACAAGATTTGATATCAATTGTTAGATAACTAAGAGGGGGGGGGGAATCAATTAATTCTAGTTATCCTATAGTCCAAAACTCCCAAATGTATATATTGAAACTTTTTCAAACAAATAACCAACTCAGTAAGATAGCAGTAACAATATTTCTATTCATTTACCAAATACTAGTAAAATCAATATTGTGTTTACCAATTAATCCAAAATATGAAATGTGTAAAGTAAACTAACAATCCAATCACATCAAATAACAAATAACAAAATGATTTTAACATGGAAACCCTATTAATGGAAAAACCACCTGGGACTGGTTGTGTGTGTGAAAATTGTACCTAGCTGTGGACACAAAACTTTAGTAAAACATTAGAGGTTAGCAAAATCAAAATCTACAAGTAATTGAAACTAAGCTAACCAAGCATTTTATTGCCTTCTAGTAGGTGCGAGTATGTATTCTCAAATTAGACCAAGATTAGTGACAATGCAACACCTAAACGAAGGATTTAATGCTAAAAGATGAATGTAGAATGAATGCAAATTAATCTATATTTTTGTATTTTCTGTGCAATTAGGATGGAAAACTGTATGAATCTAAGCTAGAATTGATTGAAAATGATATGTAGATTTAATCTAAGAATGATATGAATTGATATGAAAATCTATGCAAAGCTATGAAAAAATATGAATTGATCTCACAAAGTCACCTATTGCAAAAGCTTGATACTTCATATGCAATTTCGCGAGAGTAATTGTGCAAATTTGAGAGATGAGGGATGTGAAGAGCTGAGCCTTGATTTTATAGAAATCTAGGGCTTGAGGATGCATTGAGAAATGCCATAAATCACTCTTGATAAACTCAGGTTGATTTTTGAGTTAACAAGAAATTAAGAATAAATAACTCATAAAATCATGCAAAAGTAGTTTTTA
Organism: Chamaecyparis obtusa; assembly: GCA_027943335.1. Lineage (NCBI taxonomy): Eukaryota > Viridiplantae > Streptophyta > Pinopsida > Cupressales > Cupressaceae > Chamaecyparis > Chamaecyparis obtusa. Next base: position 2,174,135 of record BSBK01003571.1, read on the forward strand.
TCTGAAACTAGAGTTTAGTTCTCTTTTTCAACTCATCATTAGATGTTCAGTTTAGAAAGTTAACGAATTGAATTTAATAGCTGTTTTAAAGTTGATTGATTTTATGATTGTCCATGATTTAATATGAATTAATTTAATAAATAAAGTGATTTATTTTCCACTTAACTGATTTTGAATTAAAACAATTGATTTATGGGTTAATCAATTATTAAACCAAACTTTATTCCAATTAAATCATTAAATTTGACAAATTTGATTTTAAATCAATTAAATAAATATTCAATTGATTGTTTGTAGGAATTTTGATTTATTGTCAAAATAAAAACAATATTAATTAGGAATAAATGCAATTAAATCTAATTAAATAGTTAAGTGGTAGAATTAAATTAATTAATTAAATATTCATCATATTCAATTAATCAACTTTAGGATAAATAATGACATTTATCGCCAAATAATATTCAATTAAAGATAATTATGATAAATTAGGAATATTCAAGAAATATTCCCCGATGCAAAATTAAGATAATCAATTAGGTTTTTGATAAACTGATGTGCAAATGTGCCTTAGGTTAGGACTTTGATGTTGATTTTGATCAAATTGTTGATTAAGAGGGTAATGAACCTATAGCCCATTTTTGGGGTATTACATTTTCCCCCTCTTTGAATTACTGTGCAAAGCGCAGTGGTTCAAAGATTAGTTTTTGTTTGATAAAGATGTTTGAGATTGATCTAAAAGATTAACCGATTCCGAGATAGAAATCGATTGAAAGATTTGAAGATGTTAGGTCCTGATTGACCAAAGATAATGTTAACTATAGCAACAATGAACCAATGATTATGAAAAAGTATCAAAATGCTTGATTCTGAACCTTATGATTATGAAGAAGTGAGTGACCTAATTCCAGCCTAATTGTCCAAAGGAATCGAAATGGTATCACATCTGAACCCTTCAGTTACGATGAATCAAGGAAATAATACTAATGAACCGATGGTTATGAAAAGATGATACAGTTTACAAGATTAAGAAAATACCATATTGATATGGTTCTTGATGAATCTGATATGCCCCTAGCGATGAGGTCTTTTGATGAATCCACAACTAAACATGGTTGTTGTCCTGATTACCAAGAGAAGATTTGACTTACAGATTTGATTGATGTGCAATACCATGCCCCCTTTGGGATGAAAATTGAAATTTGACAAGAAAAGTTAGTGTTGAATGGTTTAGAAGCATGTTAACTAATTTGAGAAGTGGTTATACATGTTCAAGAATGTGTTCTGCATCATTTAGAGGTCCTAGAGACCAAGTTTAACTAGGTTTGACCATGGGTGACCAATTTGAAATTTCAATAGTTTGATGTAAGATAATCAGTTAAGTTGAATTCTAGATTTTTGTGATGATTGAAGGTCGATTATGCAAGCAGTCAGCCATCCTGGGTCCAAAAATTTTAAATCATGATTTCGATTTTGATCCCAAAAATGGGTTTAGAATGTTGAAATTAGCCAGGGGTGTCTGCTTAGTGATCTGTTAAAAAGACCTTCATGCGATACTCGGTCCTTATGATGTGTTTAGCATAGTTTTGAAGAATCATTTGAGTGTCAACCTGATTTAGGCAATCATGAGATAAATGCAATCATGCAAAGTGCAAAATGAGATGCAAACCTAAGACCTAGGACCTAGTCACTGATCATGTGTTGGTCATTTTCATCTTTGGATTTTTATTAGGTAACCAGATAAATCAATACAACATCCACTAGTTAGGAAACTATGAATATATGAATATTGATTTTTGTGCCAAAGTTAATACAATGCCGACTGGCTAGACAACCATGGACATATGAATATTGATTTTGTTTTTAGAATGTCAGATTAGATATAAGCACTAAGGCATAAATGCCAAGATGACCTGAATATCATGTCCATTTTGATATAGCAATTGGTATAAGCATCAGAACAAAAATGTTTTGATGACCTAAATATGCCTTGCAAAACAAACATGCTAAACACTTTGTAGAATTCATTCTTGTCTCCAATGTGAATTACCCACAGTGACACTTTATTGTTCACATCCTTGGATAATATCCATTCACAATAGGATTGAGAAATTATTCAAAAGATGTAAGATAGATCAAACTTCCTTGAATTTTTTGGGTATCAATGGTCGAGGTACTCATGGCCATCCAACACATGATGGAGGCTCTTACAGAAGGACACCATTTCAATCTAGAATTTCCAAAGTTATTAGATTTTCGCTCAAAGCAGAAAACAAAGAAAAGATTATGCCCCTAGTCATCACTCTCTAAATCCTGTAAAGGACATCATCGAAGAGCTTGGAAGGACACAATATGCAAAAATTTCAATGTGAATCAGTAAGCATACAAAGAAGTTAAAGCACACAACAAAGATTGTTTTCGTTCATGTTGACGTTTGTTTGTGATGTTGTAGATGTAAAATCCTTTCTAGAAAGGAGATAGACAGACTAACTTGGATGTAGCTTCAAAGGACCCTGACTAGATATGACATGTCTGAGATACTAAGGACTGTAGGATATGACTTTGATTACCTCCAAGTTTGAACATTGATAGAATATAGATGTTTGAGCCGATTGGTGCACATACCGACTTTATTGAAAACATGAATGCAAAAAAAAACTGGGAGGTATGTACAAACTAAAGCAAGACTGAAAGTTGGGAGAGACCAAGATTGCATTGATAGATAGAGCATTTTGAAACAAGTGGCACCCATTTTTTGGGTTTTCACCATCTTGGCAGAGATTCTATTTTTTCTACCAAGGCGCCTATTTCCAGGTTTTCACCAAGGCACTTTTTCTTTTTCTCATTTTTTTGTATTTTTCATTTTTTCAATTTTTTTTGTGAATCATCAAGGTGCCTATTGCTAGGTTTTCACCAAGATATTCATTTTTTTAGGACTTTTTTAGATTTTTATAATTTTTTTTAGGACATTTTCAAATACTGAATGCCTTAGGCGTAGAATTTCTTCAGATGGAGAATGTTGATTGGTTCTCAGAGCTATCCTTCTTCAGTCATTGAGAGTTGATAGGCTCTAGAGCCAAAAGTAGCAGTGATAACAAAGGGACCCATCTAGTTGGGTTCAAACTCCCCCTTGCGCTCTCTATGTGATTGATTTTTAGGATTCTCTCTCAAGACTAGATCATCAACCTAAAATTCTCTATGTTTGACTTTCTTATTGTAACCTCTAGAAATTCTCTTCTGATATACTCTAATATGATCATATGCTTCTTATCTACACTCATCTAGTAGTTCAAGTTCTTGCAACCTAGACACTCTGTAGTCATCATCAGTTACTAGACCATGCATTCTGATTCTTAGTGATGGGATTTCAACCTCAATAGGCAGTGTCACTTCAGAACCATAAACTAAAGCAAATGGTGTAGCCCTAGTGGGTGTTCTGATACTTGTTTTGTAGGCCCAGAGAGCTAGATTAATCATGAGATGTCAGTCTCTTCTTATTTTATTAACTATTTGATGCAAGATTTTCAATAGGTTCTTGTTTGAAGCCTTTGGTTGTCCATTCCCTTGAGGATAGTAGATTGATGACCAATGTTGTGTAATCTTGAATTTAGTAGATAAATCATCTAAGTCTCTGTTCTTGAATTGACCACCATTATCTATGACTATTGAATGTGGAATTCCATACCAACATAAGATGTAGTTCAGAATGAACATTGAAATTTGTTTGCTGGTTGCTTGAGTCAAAGGGACTGCTTCTACCCATTTTGTGAAATAGTTTGTAGCTATAATGATATGGGTATGCCCATTAGAAGAATGAGGATGTATGGCTCCTATAAGATCAAATTCCCATTGGTGAAAACACTATTATGTAGTAAAGGGAATTAGAGCTCTCCTTGGTGTATGAATTAAGTTTCCATGTACTTGGCACTTTTGACAGTTCTTAGCAAACTTGATAGCCTCTTTTTCCATTTCAGGCCAATAGTACCCAGCCCTAATAAGTTTTTGAGCTAGTGTTAAATTGTTGGAATGTGATCCACATATACCTTTGTGGACTTCCTCTAATGCACATTGAGACTCTTCGTATTCTAAACGTCTAAGGAGTGTACCATATAGACCTTGTTTGTATAGATCGTTACCAATGATGACATATCAAGATGCATTGAAAATAAGGTAACGTTTCTCATGGTGGTTGAAGGTATCAGGAATGATTTGATCTTGGAGATAGGAGAAAAGGTTTTTATATCTAGATGAATCATGACCAACAATAGTGTAGATCATGCAGGTTTTGGGGGAATCATATGCAGGATAAGATAGTGCTTCCACTAGGAACTCATGGTGTAGCTCATGTTTAGGCTGCTGTAATAAAGTAGAGATTGCTGCCATAGCATCAATAGCCTTGTTCTCCATTCGAGGAATTAAAGGTGATAGATATGAAATATTTCTTTAGATCATCTACCATTCTCTTGTATGGGATTAGCTTTCCATATTTCATTTGATACACATCATTGACTTGGTGTATTACAAGTTGTGAGGTTCCATGAATGTGTAGTTGTGTTACGCTCCATTCAATTTCTATTTTCATGTCGTTAAGAAGAGCTTCATATTTAGTAATATTTTTTGTGCAAGGAAACTTGATTCTGAATTCTTTAGGGATTGAGTATCCTTGAGGAGTGATGAACAATATACCTGCTCTAGATCCATTCTATGTATAGGAGCCATCAAAGAATAACTTCCATGTTCTAGAAGAAAGATTCATGATAGAGGAATCTGGGAATTCCATTTGCATTGGTGTATCATCAAAAAAAGGTGCATTATCTAGTTGATCTACAATAACCTGGCCCTTGATAGCTTTTCTTTCAACATATTCAATGTCAAATTCACTTAATAGCATCATTGATTTAGCTAATCTACCTGTGAGGGCAGCTTTTCTTAGTAGGTACTTTAGTGGATCAATCATGGCCACCAAATGTGTAGTATGAGCTAACATGTAGTGTCTCAATTTCTATGATGCAAAGATCACAGCTAGATAAGCTTTCTCAATCATTGAATAGTTCTTCTCATATGCTACCAATGTTCTACTAATATAGTATATAGCTCTTTCCTTCTTGTTCTCATCATGTTGTGCTAGTAATTCCCCCACTGATGTATCTATTACAGAGACATATAAGATCAATGGCTTCCCTTGAATAGGAGGCATCAAAATAGGAGGATTTGATAGATATTTCTTGATATGATTAAAGTTCTTTTCACATTCCTCATTCCATGCAAAGGTCACACCCTTATGTAATGTCTTTGTGAAAGGTTGTGATACATTTGCTAGGTGAGATATGAAGCATCTAATAGATTCTACTCTTCCTCGTAATGTTCTCATTTGATTGATATTCTTGGGAGGTTGCATCTCCATGATAGCTTTGACCTTAGCTGGATCTACTTCAATTCCTTTCTTTGAAACAATGTAGCCTAAGAGCTTTCCAGAAGTGACACCAAAAACACACTTTTTAGGGTTCAGTCTAAGACTAAACTTATCCATTCAATCTAGTATTTTTCTCAAATCATTTAGATGTTCAGATCTTATTATAGATTTTTCCAAAGTAGCATTAACATAATCCTCCATAGTTCAATGCATTATGTCATGAAAAATAGATGTCATAGCTCTTTGATATGTAGCACTTGCATTCTTCAAACCAAATGGCATGACATTCCAATAGAAGGTTCCCCACACACATGTGAAAGCAGTTTTCTCTTGATCTTCTAGAGAAATTTTTATTTGATTATATCTAGAAAAACCATCGATCAAAGAATACATCTCAAATCCTGGAGTCATGTCCACTATCATATCAATGTTAGGTAGTGGAAAATCATCCTTAGGGCATGCTTTGTTTACATATTTAAAATCTATGCATACTCTTATAGACTTGCCTAGTTTTGATATAGGTACTATGTTAGAGATCCATTCAGCATAGTCAATAACATGGATGAATACAACTTTTAGTAATTTCTCTAATTCAGCTTTGACCAAGAGTGGAACATGTGGATGCATCTTTCTCAATTTTTGCTTAACAAGTTTGACTCCTAGAGCTATGGATAAATGGTGCATTATAAGATTAGGATCCAACCTTGGCATATCTGAATATTTCCATGCAAAGTTGATCTTCTTTTCTATTAGGAATGTAGAAATTTTTTTCTTTTCTTCTTCTGATAAGGATTGTGCTACATGGATCAACTGTGGTTCTTCTGCTATTCCCAAATTGATAGATTGAGTGGGCTCAATTAGTACTGGAGATCTGTCCTATAAATGACTTGGAAGGACATCAAATATATCATCCTTAGGTGCCTCAAAGAGGTTTTCACCTTCAAATACCTCAGGATGTTGGATAGTCAAAGTGATGAAAGATTGGGAAATAATGTTTATGGATATGGATCTATCATCATTGGTCCTAACTCGATGCTCAAGTTTGAAGGTGATATTACAACTCAAAAATTTCAATTTGTGAATAGGCTCAACGTCATTCTGGGAGTCCACTTTAGCCATTAGTGGATCAGACTTGTTAAGTTCATTATTTATCTCTAGAATTACATTGGATTTAGGTGCATATTGGTGAACAACATCAATATGTTTTTATGTGATTATCTCATCTTCCTCTAGAATGAATCCCCATTCATATTCATTAGATTCATCTTCTGATTCTGGAACTCTAGGAAATCTAAGAACATGTGTAAAGTCAAGATGGATACCCCAAGAAGGGTTACCTTTAGATTCTAATTTGAATTCATACTCGTGAGAATCTATCTCAGAATAGCTACCACCTTCTTCCTTGTCTATGTGGTGTTTTTTGAGATTAGATGGTTCTTGTGGTGCAACTATCTTTTGTTCCATAGTAGATTCTTGTGTTTCTACCACATTTATTCTTTTGATTGGATCAACTTCAACTTCAAGAAGGTCTTTTATTTCTTTAGGCAAATGCTCATAAGGAATGTGCTCATTAGTGGTGTATGAATCATCACTATCAGATTGTTTTGTTGTTTCCTCTATTGGTTGAATTGCTACTGATGGTTCAATCTATTCTAAGACATGTGGAGAGTTCTTGTTAAGATAGAAAGGCTTCTTCTTATATCCTAGACCTATTGTATTATTATTTTTTTAGCCACAATGATCAAGAGGTGATAGAAGACCTTTACCTTGTAGTCCTAGAGGTCCTTTTCTAGTATATCCCATTTTTGTGATCGATTTGTCTCCCGGTCCATATGACTTCTGAGGAATTTTGCTTGAAGTGGAGTCACATTCATGGACTATTTGGGATTGAGACTCATCCTTGTCTAACCATGCAAGAACAACTTCTTCCTCCTCAAATACTTGTTTGGACACTTTTTTTACAACAAAATTCCCTTTATAGGTAGTAAGAGGTTCCTTAGATTCTTGTTTTGACTATTTTAAAGACTGTCCATAAGATTTAGGCAAGATGGGGAGAGATGTCAGAGATAGGACTAGTTCCATAGTATATTCTCCCATGCCATTATCTTTGATTTTGACTTCTTTAGCAATATCTTCCATCTTGGATGTGGAAGCAATGTCTATCTACTTAGTGGAAGATTCTATGTTATTAGGAACAAGTTTATCAACACTTTCTTTCAATGCATTACAAGTTGTATATAGGTTAGATGGAATTGTCACCTCTACTCCTTCATAAGAAAATTTCACACATTGATGGTATGTGGAAGGAATAGCTCTCATTTCATGTATCCAGGGTCTCCCTAGAAGAATGTTGTAAGCCAAAGGTAGATCAATAACGTGACATATGGTGTCTTTGATAATGGGTCCTATTCTTATAGGTAAGACAATAGTTCCTTTGGAAGATCTTTCTTGCTCATCATATGCTTTGATAGTTATCTTCTTCTTAGGATCAATGGAAGTTTCAAATAATCCCAATTGTGTGATCATGTTGTAAGAACAAATGTTGAGACCAACACCTCCATCTATCAACACATGTTTGACACGATGATTTTGGATCAAAACTTCAATATGAAAGGGCTAGTTATACGGATGGCTCAAGGAGTTATTATCTTCTCTTGAAAAGGAGATATATTGGGGAGATGTCAAATGACCAACCATAGTTTGGAATCCATCTAAATCAAGGTTGTTAGGAACATTGGATCTGAGTAGAGATTTTTCTAGAATGGCTCTATGAACTAGAGATATTCGAAGCAACTCAACATGGAGATTTTTGCGTATGTATGCTGGAGTTTTTGGAAAATATTGTATGATGTTGGCCTTGTGTCTTTAGGATTTGATGATTTAGAGGCAACCTTCTATTTAGAAGTAAATGAAAGATTGAAAGGAATCTTAAGGACATTTGATGAATCAAATTTGTCCTTGTAGATGTGCCTAAGCTTGTGATTGAGTAACTGCATTTGCTGATTGATTATCTCTATCTTTTCTTATAATGGTGATGACATTGCAATGTTCAGATAAGCAAGGTTCAACCATGTTTATGATAGCATTATTTCTAGAGTAGGCATAATTGAATTTAGCACCCACATTAGGCTGAGAAGATGAATCTCCTTAACCATGCTTTGGAAATGGTTCTATGAATTTTGTATGATCATTATTGCTTTTATGATTATCAATCACGATTTCTCCATTATTGATTTTATCTTGTATGATGTGTTTCAAGCATATGTAATTATTGGTTTTATGACCCTTATTATGATGGAAGTCACATAAATAATTCTCTCTCCACCATTTTGGTTTAGGTTCAGGATCAAAAACTTTTATCTCAGGCAAGGTGATGATGTTGTTGGACAATAGAGTTTTCATGGCGGATTCCAAGGACTCTCTAAGAGAAGTAAACTTACATTTAGGATCTGTAGCCCAAGGTTTATAGTTAGATGGTTTCTTGTTTGACTTTGTTGCTTTTTCCTCTAAGGCTTTGATAGCTTGGATGCCAATAGTGAGATTGAAAGCGGGTGCCCTAGATGGGGCACAGATACTATCAATAACACCGTCTATGACAACGCCTTTATTCTTGTCCCAATTTTTGCTTTTTTCTTTAGAATTAGATCCAGATTCATACTTTTCCTTTTGAAGTGATATGTCTCCTTTCTATACAAGTACTTTCTAAATTTTGATTCCATTTTCTACCATTTTATCAAAGGATGTATGATTTTGCATTTGCAAATGGTAGTTGAGTTCTGGAACAAGATTGTTGATGAAAATTTCTAGCTTCTCAGTTTCTGGAATAAGTCTAGCATATAGAGAAAACTTTTTCCTCCATCGTTTGAGAAAATTCAAGAATGGTTCTCCTGAGTTTTGTTTCAGATTGCAGATGTTGATCATAGTGACTGGATGCTGGATGTTGTAGGAGTATTGTTTATAGAATATTTTGATTAAATCCTCAAAATTTTTGATTGTTGGAGGCATTTTTGAAAACCAATAAATAGCTGACCCTCCCAGAGATCGAGGGAAAAGACACATTAGGTAGGTTGGTTCATGCATGAACTCTATAGATTGAGTACATAATTATCTGACATGATCTTGAGGTTCAAAGTTTCCATAGTATTTGTCATATTTAGGCATCTGCACTCTTTTTGGGAATGGTGACATGTACAAGCCTTTATCAAATGAAAAAGGGCATAGAGCTTCCATAGAGAACTCTTTAGGTTCCTTATCTTTTTTGAGTTTGTTGAGCTTGACTTGCATGGCATGCATCTATTTCATCATGGCCATGATAGAATTTTCTTCCTCATGCGTGATGATATCTTCAACATTAAAGTTTGGAGGAAGTTTAGTCCCTTGGTGAGCCAACTCTAGGAAGTATGTCTCCTTTTATTCTTTTAAGAAATGTCTCATCATTTTCTTGAAGTTATCATCATTTTGATATCGATAAATTTTAGAAGGGTGGGTTCTTGATCTACACCATGTTGGGATTGATGTACTTGGGACCCTTGGCTTGCGCCTCCTCCTTGAGACATAGTGTTGTTAAGAGAACTACCATGTATTGATCGATGAGGAGTTGCTTGATGACCTACATGGATTGATGCAAGAGGAGTTATTTGATGACCTATATGGATTGATGTAGGAGGAGTGACACAATCACAGAAGATGTAACTAAAGAAAATTTGGGATTTTCTCCTTGTTTTCACTATGATGAAGCTCTAGTTTCCACCATTAACCTTGGGTGAAGCAAAAGAGAAAGATGAAGACAACTGAGGAATGATTTGTTTCAAGAAGATTGAATGATGCAACCTTGTCAAGATTGGATTGATTGAAGATAGATTGGAAGTAAATGAAGGATACTATGCCCTAGTAGTATGGGTAGATGCCCAAAAGATGGCGGACACGAGCTCGCAACACTTAGCCATTTTTGTTTGAAGATTGAATTGAAGATGATTTTGACAAGGTTTTAACACAAGATGAAAAGGACTCAAAATGATAAATCAAAAGGCTAGATCAGACTCAGGAGACCACTTTGGGTTAATAGATTGGATTCTTTCTAGTTTCTGCTCTATTCTTGACACAGTGAATATTTTGATAGAATCTGGAAGTAGGCTGTAAAAACTAGATTTCTGACAAATTTGGGAGTTTTCTGGAAATTTTTCAAAATTCTCATATGACTTTCTATAGCCTCGTACAAGGCTAGGTAGGCTCTGACATGACAATTGATAAGACTCGTATGCTAATTGCAATGCTCGTATGATAGTTGATAGCAGGTTTTTGATTTTTGCTTGTGATTTCTAACAAAACTCGTACGATAATATAAAAGCTCTCATACGACAATCCAAGGGTTTTGATATGACAAAGGGGGAAAAAATCATACAACTTTTTGATCCTATGGGATGAATTTTGAATCTAGAAAGGAATTTTGCATCAGATTTGCAATTTCTCAGTTTTTCAATTTTAGATTGTTTGCAAAGTTTTATGTCTAGGTTTGAAGATATGTGTAATAGTTCATCTAGGATATGTTCATTTTCAATAACCAAATAGATACCAGACATGTAGAGCAACAAGAAATGGAGTTCAAGCAATCAATTATCTTAAAACAATGAACAAGGGCAAAAGAAACCTTGCACATGAACAAGCAATAGTGACTTATTGTGCTAATCCCTAGGAATGCTACTTCTGTATGTTCTCAAAAAAATTTCAATAACACATAGTCCTAGATAATGAAAAATTTGGCCTCTCTAGGGTTTTTAGTTATGGTTTGACTCTACAACTTTTATGATCTCAAGAGGGTGAACTCTAATCCAGGCGCACTAAGGTTTTGACATAGTCCAAGAATTTAATCAATTAGGAGCTACTAGGGAGATCTGACAGCCCAACAAGAGACCACACTTGTGCAGATTTCTTCCACAAAGACATTTACATAGTAGCTATTGCAACCATAATGAAAATGGCTATTATCACTTGAGGTTCCATCCACATGGTTGACCCAATAAAGGGAATGTCCACTATGGTTAACCCTCTCTAAAGGTGGCTCACAAAAGATACCACATGGGGACTTGGTCCAGATCCAAGGATTTGAGTTTTTGATACTACCCAAAAAGGGAGTAGAGCATAATCCTCTAGCCTTATCAATTTTACCCAAACACAACAAATAGATTAATCTGACAAGCTAAGACTAAAATTATCTCACCAAGATTTGTGATGTCAACAACTATGTCTATCAATCATTCTGGAGAGAGAATGTATCAATCAAAAGAGGAGGACCAAACCAAGTAGAACATGAGACAGTCATAATATCCTCCCTACCTACAAGGGGATCTATCATCAAGAAGAGCTTCACATGCATGAAAAAGTGAATAAAGCCCCCTCTCTCTAGATCATCCACAAATAGTGTTCATAGAACCTATTTACTATTTGTAACAGATATGCAAAAAGCAAATCTATGTTCATTTTATAGCCCAAAACTGAAGTTTGAATTATGAAAGCTGGAAACACACACAAGCTTGACATGTGAGAGTTTGTTTTATATCCAAAATTGAAGTTTTATCAGATTGATCAGAATACCCGAGTTCCTTGTAATGTGCTTAGTAGATTTTACCTATTTTAGCAATTTTTGAGCATTGGTCTTCTATCTTTTGTACCCACAGGATGTACTTGCACTTGCAAACTACTGTTATTAAAAACTTACCTATTCTTGTACATGTAACCCATTTTTATAAAAATCCAGAAAAAAAAACACAACTTGTCAACCCCACGTGGTAGAAAATCAGGTTAGTCAAAGATAATATGTCATTTGATAATCAAAAAACCTACTGTCATAAAAATCAGATTCTAACCAGTCTACACTAAATCAATCATAACTTTTGAAAATCAAGAGAAAGTTAATTCAAACCAATAGAAAATGAAAGATAACTCAAATACCTTTCCAAAAATATAAATTTTGGATCTGTATCATGTCATATATGTATGTACCAATAAAAATGTTAGTCGGATTTCATAAAATCAGGTTCTAACTAGTCTTCACTAAAATGATCATAACTTTTGAAAATCAGGATGAAATTAATTCAAAATAATGTAAAATGAAAGATAACTCAAACACATTTCCATAAATATAAATTTCAGATTTTTATCATGTCATATGTAAATGTACCAATAAAAACATCCGTCAGATTTCATAAAATCAGGTTCTGACCAGTCTGTACTAAAATGATCATAACTTTTTCAAATCAAGGTGAAATTAATTCAAACCAATGGAAAATGAAAGCTAACTTAAATAAATTTCTAGAAATATAAATTTTGGATCTGTATCATGTCATATGTGCATATACCAATAAAAACAAAAGTCAGATTTTTGAAAAAATAGCCCAGAAATTTATCACAAAACTCATAAAAATTAACCTTGTGGTCGTGGGTTCGAGAAAAATGATAGAAATTTGATAGAATAGAATGGAAACCTATTTCAAGGCCCCATAGTGGGTGCAAAAAATGTGTGTGAAAATTGTACATAGTTGCAGACACAACACTTTAGTAAAACATTAGAGGTTAGCAAAATCAAAATCTGTAAGTAATTGAAACTAACCTAACCAGGCGTTTTACTGCCTTCTAGTAGGTACGAGTATGTATTCTCATATTAGACTGAGATTAGTGACAATGCAACACCTAAACGAAGGATTTAATGCTAAAAGATGAATGTAGAATGAATGTAAATTAATCTATATTTTTGTATTTTCTATGTAATTAGGATGAAAAAGTGTATGAATCTAAGCTAGAATTGATTGAAAATGATATGCAGATTTAATCTAAGAATGATATGAATTGATATGAAAATCTATGCAAAGCTATGAAAAAGTATGAATTGATCTCACAAAGTCACCTATCGCAAAAGCTTGATTCTTCGTATGCAATTTCACCAAAGTAATTGTGTAAATTCAAGAGATGAGGGATGTGAAGAGATGAGCCTTGATTTTATAGAAATCTAGGGCTTGAGGATGCATTGAGAAAAGCCATAAATCACTCTTGATAAACTCAGGTTGATTTTTGAGTTAACAAGAAATTAAGAATAAATAACTCATAAAATCATGCAAAAATAGTTTTTAACTCAAAATCGAGTTTAGTTCTCTTTTTCAACTCATCATCAGATGTTGAGTTTAGAAAGTTAATAAATTGAATTTAATAGTTGTTTTAAAGTTGACTGCTTTTATGATTGTGCATGATTTAATATGAATTAATTTAATAAATAAAGTGATTTATTTTCCACTTAACTGATTTTGAATTAAAACAATTGATTTATGGGTTAATCAATTATTAAATCAAACTTTATTCCAATTAAATCATTAAATTTGACAACTTTGATTTTAAATCAATTAAATAAATATTCAATTGATTGTTTGTAGTGTTGGAAATATTCAGGAATTAACCGAGTTACTGAGAGGGGAGGGGTGAATCAGTAACTCCAAATTTTCTTACAATTACAGATGTATTAACATATAGTTCACTTTTTCCTTATGCATATAGAAAGCATGAAACTTAAAAGCATTCACAACAATGACACATAGATTTGGTTACCCAGAAACCTTCCAAAAAGAAAGTAAAACTAGGGTGGGGATGAAACCCACAAAGCTTTACTACTGCAAAATAAAGTTGGCTGGTTAAGGCTTACAATTTGATCACTTCTGATGATCTGCCCTGCTAGGAGCAATAAGGATTGCTAAATCCACCCTGTTAAAGGATTTACAAACATACAATGAAGTATGCACTCGGTAAAGAGATTTTACAAAAGACTGTTAAGTCTACCTGGTTAAAAGATTTTAGTACTGATTCACGTGTTAGGATGAAACAATAGATCTCTTGCTTTGCAACTGGATTGCTGATTGAGATTCGCTGATGTACTGATCACCTTCTGTGATGAATTTGTCTTTGCTATTCCCTATACTGTTGTAGCCCTTTGTAATTCGCTTATCTCTGCCTTTCTTTCTTTTTCACATTCATACTCATTTTATTACATCTTGACATTTTTACAACATTGTTTATATACAAGTCTAAACAATTAATTACAATTACAAAGTTAGCTTGACAAATAAACATAAGTGCCACTAAGTCGGCCCAAGTATGGTTACACGGTTCCTGCAAACTAACTCGGTGACTTTCTTATACTCGGTGTCCATTGCATTACTCGGCATCATCATGCACTCGGTAGAAGTGAAGGCACGGTTCATACTAACCACTCGGTAGGTTTTGAACTCGGTAAATACTAGTGACTCGGTAGATATAATGTTACTTGGTTTACACTATCCTGCTCGGTTTGCACTATCTTGTTTGGTTTGCACTGTGTTGCTCGGTTTGCACTGTTCTGCTCATTTTGCACTGTTCTGCTCGGTTTGCACTGTTCTGCTCAGTTTGCACTATTCTGCTCGGTTTGCACTATTCTGCTCGGTTTGTACTGTTCTGCTCGATTTGCACTGTTCTACTCATTTTGCACTTAGAATGCAAATAAGTGTTGTCACTAGTGGCAATTCTGCTTAATGCCAACAATCTCCCCCTTTGGCATTAGTGACAAAAACACTTATTGCCCAAAACTTATATACATGAATCATGCTGAGATTTATTTTTGATTTTTTTTAAAAAAAAATTTGTCTTTGTCATAGGGCTTTATACATTATCTCCCCCTTTCAATGTGCTAACTTTTTCTTCTATACAAATCTTCTTCTATACATATCTCCTTCTATACATATCTCCCTCTATACATATCTCCCCCTTTTTGATGATAATGCCAAAGGTGAATATACAAGTGATTTACAGAGAGAATCTAAAATTTGATAGAAAATCAGAATGTACCTTAATTATTAGTGCCAGGGTTTTGTCCCAATTTTCTTGCAGAATCTTGCATGTTTGGATTGCAATTTGGACTTCTGCAGAGAGTTCAATCATGTGATCTGCTATAGAGAACTGATTGTCATGAATCAATGTTTTGGAATGTTCAATGTGGTTATACATTGTATTCATGATGGGAAGGATCATGTTTTGGATGTCTAGCAGTGTGGACCGGATCCTTGTGTCTTCTTTCAGTAGATCTGACTGCATATTTGATAGGTATGAGATTTTCATGTGATGAGTAGAGCTTGAACTTGGTTCAAGTTGCAGCTTCTGTATGCTAATCTTCATATCCTCATCCATTTTATTCATTTTATCCTTGACATCCTTTGTGAACTCGGCAATATTGCACAGTTTGGCCAAAAGAGAGGTGACATTCAAATAGGTAGATTCAATGTTTGACAAAACTGAAGACAATTCCACTTGATTAATAGCTATGTGCTAAGCAATGTGCTCAAGCACTTTATTGTTGAATCTCTTCTCGGCTCTTTCAACTAACTTTTCTGTCCCAGATGAATCCTCATTGTATTTATTTACTACTTCTGCTAATTGTAGCAAAACATGTTGAGAGGAGTCTACTTTAATACCTAATGCAGCAGACAAAATGTCTTTAGCATCCTTAATGATTTGATATTCCTTGTCTCTATCCTCTTTAAGCTTCTTTTGCTTTGCTTTCCTTTGGAGGATTTCACCTATATTTTTCATTTGGTCCGCTGATAGATTTGCAAAATCTAATGTTGGAATCTCTATTTCTTCATCTAGGTCTATATCCTCTACTATATTCTTACCCAAAAATTTTATACTCGGTTGAGCCTTAGGCTTATCTATACTTAATGCCTTAGTAGTAGTGACAGTAGACATAGTAGGACTGGCTATAGAGACTGGCATACTGTCTACTGGAGAACTTAAAGTATTTACACTTGTAGAATAAAAAATTGGAATACTTACTACTGGAAAACTTGATGAAGTGGGAAACTGCAACTCGGTAGAAGAAATGGTGGTTGCTTCTGTTGTTGCTATAGGTGATTGGACAAAAGTTGAAGTTGTCACAACCATGCTTGAAGGTGTCTCCGGGCTAGATGTAGAAACTTTTACTGGAGAGGTAGGAAGTGATGCAATGATTTCTGCTACTATCCTCACAGTATCATCTACCTCAGTGGCTTCTTCTTGTTCATCACTGTCATCTTCAATATCTTTTATTATTACTGTTTCAATACTTAGTTGGTGAAGATGGTATATGTTCTTCCCTGTGGCATTTGCAGCCTTCACAACTGATTCAATATTGTTGATCAGAATCAAACAAGTATTGAGCTTTAGTGTCATCTTATTTTCATTTTCCTTTAATGTCTTCTTTCTTTCATCATTTTTCAAGCTCGGCATTAACTGTCTCAGGGTTTGATCAAATATGTATATTACAGTTTTCTTTGCATTGCTCCATCTTATTTTTATTGGATCTAATAAGACTGCTGGAACCTGTGGGGCTAATTCATCAGGAGAGTATTTCCACTGTCCCATCTTTTCAATAATAGCATCTTCTATTTCTTTCTGTTCTATTTTTGATCTGGTTTCATATTTAAAAGATTTTATGTTACTTACTCTAGATCCTAATCCTTCTCTAAAAAGTTTGATCCTCTCTTGAAAGTTTAGAGGAGGCCTTTTGAATACTATATCTTTGTCTGCCTTGTCTGCCTTGTCTGCCTTTCCTCTTGCACTTCTCCTTGTAAATACAGCAATGGGAGGCTTAGGTGCCTTAGTGATGAATACCTTTCCTTTCTTCTTTGCAGGTTCTGGTTCCTTTGTTTTCTCATCCTTTTCCTCTTCTTCTTCATCATTTTCTCCTTTGTCTTCAGTTAGCATTTGCATTTTGGCTATCCTCTTCTTTCCTTTGTTTACCGCCTGTGGAAGCTTTATGCTTAATTCAATTCTCACCTTTGCTTCATCATATGTTCCAAAATATGGAGCTTTGGGATTAACAGGCTAATTAAGAAGGGCTTCAATGATATTCTTGGTTTCATCAATATTTACCTCATAAGGAAGAGGTTTTACATATACAATCCTCAGTTTAGCTGCTTGAATATATACATTGTCATAGTCTACCATGAAACAAATGTCATCCTTATAATCTTCCACCAACTTCTGTGGAATTCAAAATCTGTCATTCATTTTCTCTTTAAAAGACTCAAAATAACTATCCATGACACCTTCAAAATTTTCACCCATTTCTGAGATGTAATCATTTATCTCATAAAGGATTGGCACATCTTTTCTCCATACAAATTTTCCTTTGGAAGGGAAGAATTTCTGAACATAGAAGAATAAACAGACCAGTAGAGATCCAAACTTACATGGATTGTTTTTGGAAGTTTGAATGCTTTCCATGTTCTTGTTAAACTATTTTAACAATAAATCTGCAAGGTCAAATGATAAGTTATTCTTGACCACTTTGTATGCTAGGTCAATAGCTTCACAGGAGACACTATTCTGTCGACTTGAACTGTATATTTTATGGGCAATTATGTGTGTACCAAACTTCACTTTAGCATCGGTAATGTTGCTAACTTTCATGCCTCTACCGTCCCACTTGGCTAGGGTTTTCTTCTCCAGTTCCGACTGACCTAGGGTTTTGGTAATTTTTGCTTTGTTCAACATGGGAAGACTGGTGATTTGATGAATCATCTTCTTGGTGATCTCTATGGGTTGCTCAAGCCAAATCTTGCCATCATGTACATGGTTGAGAATGTATCTAACCCATTTCTCCTGAAAGTTTTGAGGTAAATGTGCAATGTGAACTAATCCCTTATCTTCCAGATGTTTGTGCTTGGGTTTTAGAATACCATCCACACACAGTTCCTCACACACAATATCTAGCTCTAGGTTTCCCATTTCTTGAATTGCATAGTTGAAATGATTGTGAATATCGTTAATAAGTAGTACCTTAGGAGGAATCTGAGATTGAGCTCCGTTCGGGTCTAGGGCTGCTGCAATTGCAGGCACGATCTTGAAATCTGGTGCTCTCCATTCCCCTTGGACTAACATTTCTGATCCTTTCTTCGCTGAAGTGCTGGATGATGCCATGGTAGCTCACAGAAAATTCTTTTCACAAAAGTATTTGAATCACTGGATTGCTCTTGAAATTTTCTGCTCTCAAAGTGCTAAAGTTCATGGTGAGGAATGAGTTTGATTTCTTTCCTTTTGTTTACAACTCTGTCATTAATGCTTAGTACAAATTAGGGTATGAATTCTGACAGACTGTCACCCACTAAGAATTAATTGCTCAGTAAAGACTTCGCAACTCGGTGAACTCAAGAATTCATATTGCTCCGACCTCGCTCGGTAAAGATTGGTACCTACCTTGCTCGGTGAAAACTAATACTGACCTTGCTTGATAAAGATTGATACCGACCTTCCTATGATCTTACTACATCTTGTATGCTGATTTATATCTTTCTTTTAATTTGGTTCTAGAACTGCTTGAAGTTTGTCTATGAGAATACAGTTTCAGTGCTTTCTTGGAAATTTAGTTTGAGTCGGTAGAGCCACCCATTCCATTACTTGGACTAGTTTGCTCGGTAGATTTAGGAATCCACTTTTGTCTCACCTGTTTCCTAACCTTAGTTGCTTCATTCTTCTTTCCATCTTCAACTTCACTAGCATTCATGCAGTTTCTGGCTATGTGACCGAGTTTAGTGCATTTGAAGGATCTTACGGTAGTATCTCTTTTCCTTAGATGATGTTTTATGCAGTTCATGCCAATGTGTCCATATTCTCCACAGTAATGACATCTACACCAGGTGTTGTAGTCCCATCCAAACATTGCTTTCATAATTTGTTCTACTGGATTGAATGTTTTGGATCTGCACTCGGATGCTTTGTGACCTTGTTTGTTGCATTTGTGACAATTACCTCTGAATCTTGGTTTTTCCCTGCATTCATTTGCTTTGTGACCATGTTGATTGCAGTTGTAGCATTTTCCATTGAATTCTTCTTTTTCATTGCTCCAACATTTATTTGAAGTATGTCCTATTTTACCACAATGATTACAAGTAGGTTTTTTATTTCTTTGAGTACCTTGCTTAGAAGATTCACCTTCTCCTTTGTATCCAAGTCCTGCTTTTCCTTTGTGCCTATGAAGATTTTGCTCATACAGCTGATTCAAGTCTTCTTGGCTTTTTAGCATTCCTTCATTGATTTGTTTTTCGGCATTTAGGTCATCCACCAATCTTAGATTGATTTCCTTTTCAGATCTTAGTTCTTCTCTTGTGCTTTCTATTTCTGATCTTAGATTTAGAATTTCCTCATTTGTACGGGAGATCTGATCAATTAGGTTTTCTAGCTGAAGGGTTTTATTTTGGACTTCATTGTTCCTTCCATCTAATTCATCTTTCAACTTGTTTCTTTGTTCTAAGATCTCACAAAATCTTGTTGAGTGTAGCTCTTGTTCTCTTTTTAATTTTCTCACGTCTTCCCGCAGAGACCCATTCTTTTCTAGGAGTTCTTTGACAGCATTGTTTGCTTCATCTGAGCTATTTGAGGGAAAAAGATCTTCAATCTTTTCTTCAATGTAATTCTGATCATTCATCTAATTTGCAAGTTCCTTCCTTCTTCTTAGGGATTGGGAAAGATGTTCTTTTGCTTCTTTAAGTTTAGCTATGGCCATTTCCAGATCTAGCTTTTCATTTTCAATCACCTTGTTCAGTTTGAATACCTCCATCATCCTGGATCTTTGCTCAAGCTAGTTAAGCTTTATCTTGAGAACCAACTCTACTCTGAAAAGGAAATCATAACACCATGATGATAGACATTGCATCTGCTCTTAGCTATGAAGAATTTGATGATATTAAAGAATGCACTACTGCATATGAAATGTGGATGACACTGAAGAAAATATATGGTGGTGATGCAAATGTGAAAAGAGCCAAAGTAGAAAGCCTAAGAGGATAGTTTGACAAGATGAATATGAAGGAAGATGAAAACATTGCAAAATATGTTGAAAGAATCAAAGCAAGTGTATGTGCAATTAGAGCTTCTAGAGGAATAATCTCAGATGAAACTATTATAAGTAAGGTACTCAGAACATTACTCCCTATCTATGCAATAAGAGTATCAGCTATTCAAGAAAGAAGATGTGAAACAAACCACAATATAACTTTGGATGCTTTAGTTGGAAGATTGATAGCCTTTGAATTAGACAACTATGACAACTATGTTCCTAGTTCCAAAAATATTGAATCAGCATTTGAGGCCAAGGTCTCACTAAAGAAGAACAAGAAAATTAAATAAGTTTAGTCAGAAAGTGAAGAAGTATCAGAAGAAAGTTCTGATAGTGTTCTTGAAATTGTAGAAGCATTACTTGCAAAGAAGTACTCTAAAGGGAAAGGTAAATATAGGGGTAAAACTCCTTTAATCTATTTTTCATTTGAAGAAATTGGACATATTGCAGCTAGGTGCCCAAACAAGCAAGTCAAGGAAGAGAAGAGAAGTCACAAGTACTATGGCAAAAAGAATTTCAAATCATTCAAGGATAAAGGTAAGAAAACATGTTTTATGGCTAAAGATTCTGATGATAGTGAAGAAGAAATTGTCTTTATTGCTATAAAAGATGAATCTGATGATGATGAAGATAAGATGGCACTTATTTCTCATATAAGCAAAGATGATATATGGATAATAGATAGCAGATGTTCACACCACATGACTCGTGACAAGACAAAATTTGAATATGTAGAAGACTGTGATAGTGGCAATGTAAGATTTGGAAACAATGAACCTTGTTGTATAAAAGCAAAAGGAAGAATCTCATTAACCAAAGAACTCATATGTGATAATGCTTATTGGGTTGAAGGACTAAAACATAATCTTCTAAGTGTAGCACAGCTAATCAACACTAGTTTCAAGGTTGAATTCATGAATGGTCAAGCAAGACTGTTGGATGAAAAAGGAAAACTCATTGGATCAGGCAAACAAACAAAAGGTAACTTATTTTATCTTGATCTCAGTGAATATTCATGCTTTATTGCTCAAATTGAAGAAAGTTGGCTATGGCACAAAAGGTTATGTCATGTGAATTTTGATAACATGATAAAAATAAGCAAATTCAAGAAGGTTAGAGGCATTCCTACTTTGAAGAAACCTGATACTGGTCTATGTAAGAATTGTCAGATTGGCAAAATGAGTAAAATTAGTTTCAAGAATA
The DNA here is from genome assembly GCA_027943335.1 of Chamaecyparis obtusa. Lineage (NCBI taxonomy): Eukaryota > Viridiplantae > Streptophyta > Pinopsida > Cupressales > Cupressaceae > Chamaecyparis > Chamaecyparis obtusa. Next base: position 2,195,635 of record BSBK01003571.1, read on the forward strand.
AGAACTATCAATCTAAAGAAATTTTGGAAATTGTGCATACTGATTTATGTGGACCTATTGGAATACAAAGCTATACTGGAGATAAATTCTTTATTCTTTTTGTTGATGATTATTCTAGAATGATGACTGTTATGTATTTAAGAGAAAAATTAGAAGCATTTGAAAAGTTCAAATGGTACTTAGCAAGAGTGGAAAAGGAAACAGGGAAAAGATTGAAATGCTTAAGATCAGACAGAGGTGGTGAATTCATCTCCCGTGATTTTAACAACTTTTGCATTGAAAGAGGAAACAAAAGATAGGTATCAACTCCTAGAACTCCTGAGCAGAATGAAATAGCAGAAAGAAGAAATAGATCTATTATGGATTGTGCAAGGACTCTAATGATAGAAAAGAACATCGCTATAAAGTACTGGAAGGAAGCTATCAGCACTACAATTCATACCTTGAACCGAGTACAATTGAAGAAAGACACATTCAAAACTCCTTATGAATTATGGTATGGCTATAAACCTAATGTAAGTTACATGAAAATATTTGGTAGCAAGTGTTATATCTTAAAAGAATCCAGAAGAAATAAATTTGATGTGAAAAGTGATGAAGGAATATTCCTAGGATATTCTAGCAAAAGAAAGGCATACAAATGTCTGAACTTATCTACTCACAAAGTCATAGAAAGTATACATGTAAAATTTGATGAGTTTGTAGAAAAGACTGAGGAAGAAAGAAAAAGGGAACCTGAGAACTACAGAAGATTCATTTACATTGAACCTGAAACATTGGTAGACACAACTATCAATGAGGAAACTATATCTACCGAGCCAAGCACAGTTACCGAGTCACAAACCGAGTCACAGGAAGAAGTTCAAACTGAGTCACAGGAAGAAATTCAGATCGAGTCTCAGCTTGAAGTTACCGAGCAAATATCTACCGAGCTCGAGCAACCTGAAGAAGAGATCCTAGAAGACAACAGCATGAATCATTCAAAAAGCAAGGAACCTATACTAGCCAAATATGTCAGAAGACATCATACACCAGATCAAATTATTGGAAACAAATCAGATGGTACTATGACAAGAAGCAAGCTAAAAGGTACATGTCTACTTACTGACTTTGAACCTAGAAATATCAAAGATGCATTGGAAAATGAAAGTTGGATTGAAGCAATGAATGAAGAATTAGAACAAATACAAAAGAACAAAACATGGACTCTTGTACCTAGACCTAAAGATAAGAATGTAATTGGAACAAAATGGGTATTCAGGAATAAGCTGAATGAAGATGGTCAAGTATCTAGAAATAAAGCTAGACTGGTATGTAAAGGTTATTCTCAAGAAGAAGGTATAGATTATGGAGAAACTTTTGCTCCTGTTGCAAGATTAGAAGGTGTAAGAACTCTACTTGCTTATGCAACACACAAAGGATTTAAGGTATATCGGATGGATATAAAATCTGCATTTCTCAATGGAATTCTTGATGAAGAAGTCTACATTGAACAACCTGAAGGTTTTGTTGATCCAGATAAAAAGGACATGGTCTGTAGGTTACACAAAGCATTGTATGGTTTGAAACAAGCTCCTACAGCATGGTATGAAAGACTCCATAACTATTTGATTCAGATTAATTTCAAAAGAGCCAATGACAATAGCAATCTGTATATTAAAGAAGGACCGGATGACAAAATTGTATTGGCAGAAATATTTGTAGATGATACTATATTTACAAGGAATGAGGATCAGTGCAAAGAATTTTCAGAGCAAATGAACAAAGAATTTGAAATGTCTATGTTTGGTTTAATAAAATTCTTTGTTGGTCTTCAAATTCAGCAAAGCAAGAATGGTATATACATTACTCAATCTAAATACATTAAGGAAATACTTAAGAAGTTTGGTATGGAAGATTCAAAACCAGTTGGTACACCCATGTGTACTGGACTGAAACTTACCAAAAATGATGATTCAAAAGAAGTTGATCAGACCCTATACCGATCTATGATTGGAAAATTGCAGTATGTAGTACATACAAGACCTAATATTGCCTTAGCAGTCGGTATAGTAGCTAGATTCTCAGCAAAACCTAAGGAAAATCATATGATGGCAATCAAAAGAATCTTAAGATACTTAAGAGGAATTGAAGAATATGGTTTGTGGTATAAATTTGGAGGCAATCTAGACTTAAAAGTGTTTACTGATGCTGATTGGGCAAGGAACATTGATGACAGAAAAAGAACAAGTGGTGGAGCATTTTTTCTTGGAAAAAGACTGGTATCCTGGACTAGTAAAAAGCAAAATTGCACATCTCAATCCACAGCTGAAGCAGAATATGTTGCTGCTGCAGTAAACTGTTTAAATATTGTTTGGTTTAAATAGTTATTAGAAGGTATGAAGGTTGAAATCAAAGAACCAGTTGTTATATTTTGTGACAATACCAGTGCAATAAACATTTCGAAGAATCCAGTGATGCATTCCAAAACCAAGCACATTGCTATTAAATATCACTTTGTCAGAGAATTGGTGCAGGACAAGGAAATCAGATTAGAATATATTCATACAAAAGAACAGATTGCAGACATTTTTACCAAACCATTACCTAAGGATGCATTTGTGTATCTAAGAGGTAAGTTAGGGGTCATTCCCCTATCCGAGGCTCACTAAATACAGTTTTAGTGATGCATCAACTAGAACATGATTGAAAATCAACCAGTTGATGCAGCATATTCAAGGAATCATTGCATATGAATCAGTACTTGAGGTACATTAATTTACACCGGTAATATGTGAATTGTCTTTGGCATGTGTTGTCAAAGAGGGAGTATTTGCTATGTCTTTGCTATTACTTCAAGAAATTTTCAATAGTCAGAAGGAAGAATTTTCAGGATAAAGGAAGTTTGCTGACAAAGGGAGATTTGAATCTGAACCGAGCTAATTCTTTCAAATTTCTTATGCTATGACATATTGTGTTGCCATCAATGCCAAAGAGGGAGATTGTTGGAAACAATTGTCTGAAGGAAATTGCTACTCAAATTATGTATTGTCTTTGATGTCACACAATGTCATAGTCTACAACAATTAGTTCCTACCAAGCTCAGTCAGTCTGCCAGACAGGAAGATTAGTGCTTACTGAGTCCACTCGGTTATCAAAGAAAATCAGTGTCTACCGAGTCCACTCGGTTATCAAAGAAAATTTAGCATTTACCAAGTTCAGTTGGTCATCAAAGGAAATTCAGTGTTTACTGAGTTCAGTCGGTCATCAAAGGAAATTCAGTGTTTACTGAGTTCAGTCGGTCATCAAAGGAAATTTAGTGTTTACCAAGTTCAGTCAGTCATCGAAGGTAAAGGATTGTCGGTGTTTACCGAGTTCCCTCGGTCTCCGAAAGATTGTAGAAAGTTATGGTCACCGAGCACTGTCGGCCCTTGAAGGATTTTTGCAAATAGAGTTTGCTTAATTCAGCCGACTATTATACCAAATAATGTCAATTTGACAAATCTAACATCATATAAATAAAAGGTCAAATGTGAAAAATAAACAAGAAATACAGCATAAGATTTACAGAAGAAAGACAAGAAAGGTGTGTGCGAATTTGTGGAGGATGTTCAAATATTCTTAAGGTGGAGTAGAGATTTATTCGATCAGGAAGGATCACACTTATGTAGAATAGAGATCTGTAATCAGCAAGGCAGTTGCATTATTATACAAGTTATTTTCATTGTTACCTTCTTATCATTGTAACAGTGAATTCTAAATCTCTTAACCGAGTTGGTTTAACAACCATATTGTAAATCCTCTAACAAGGTGACAATTTCATTGAATTGTTTTCAAGACCTCTTACCAAGCCACTCCTAGCAAGGTGATTAAATCCTCTAACAAGGTCACACCTAACAGTGTGTTTTGTAACCTTTTACCGGGTTGGCTTCTAACCAGGCATCACTTCAGAAAAGTGAAAATCAGTATCTAGATACATTGGTGGTTTTTCCCATATTGGGTTTCCACGTTAAATCTTGTGTCTCTTGTGTTCTTAATTGCTATCTTAATCATACACTAGTGCTGATGAATATCTAACCATGTAACCATACTTGGGCCGACTTAGTGGCACTTATGTTTATTTGTCAAGTGGACTTTGTAATTGTAATTAATTGTTTAGACTTGTATATAAACAATGTTGTAAAAACAAATCAATGAAGGAATGTTGAAAAGCCAAGAAGACTTGAATCAGCTGTATGAGCGAAATCTTCATAGGCAGAAAGGAAAAGCAGGACTTGGATACAAAGGAGAAGGTGAATCTTCTAAGAAAGGTACTCAAAGAACTCCTAGAAAAGAATGGGTCTCGGCAGGAAGAAGTTACCAATTGTTGGAAATATTCAGGAATTAATCAAGTTACTGAGAGGGGAGGGGTGAATCAGTAACTCCAAATTTTCTTACAATTATAGATGTATTAACATATAGTTCACTTTTTCCTTATGCATATAGAAAGTATGAAACTTAAAAGCATTCACAACAATGACACATAGATTTGGTTACCTAGAAACCTTCCAAAAAGAAAGTAAAACTGGGGTGGGGATGAAACCCACAAAGCTTTAGTACTGCAGAATAAAGTTGGCCGGTTAAGGCTTACAATTTGATCACTTCTGATGATTTTCCCTACTAGGAGCAATAAGGATTACTAAATCCACCCTGTTAAAGGATTTACAAACATACAATGAAGTATGCACTCGGTAAAGAGATTTTACAAAAGACTGTTAAGTCTACCTGGTTAAAGGATTTTAGTACTGATTCACGTGTTAGGATGAAATAGTAGATCTCTTGCTTTGCAACTGGATTGCTGATTGAGATTCACTGATGTACTGATCACCTTCTGTGATGAATTTGTCTTTGCTATTCCCTATACTGCTGTAGCCCTTTGTAATTCGCTTATCTCTGCCTTTCTTTCTTTTTCACATTCATACTCATTTTATTACATCTTGACATTTTTACAACATTGTTTATATACAAGTCTAAACAATTAATTACAATTACAAAGTCAGCTTGACAAATAAACATAAGTGCCACTAAGTCGGCCCAAGTATGGTTACACGGTTCCTGAAAACTAACTCGGTGACTTTCTGATACTCAGCGTCCACTGCATTACTCGGCATCATCATGCACTTGGTAGAAGTGAAGACACGGTTCATACTAACCACTCGGTAGGTTTTGAACTTGATAAATACTGGTGACTTGGTAGACATAATGTTACTTGGTTTACACTGTCCTGCTTGGTTTGCACTATCTTGTTCGGTTTGCACTGTCTTGCTCGGTTTGCACTGTGTTGCTCGGTTTGCACTGTTCTGCTCAGTTCGCACTGTTCTACTCAGTTTGCACTATTATGCTTGGTTTGCACTGTTCTACTCAGTTTGCACTGTTCTTCTTGGTTTGCACTCAGAATGCAAATAAGTGTTGTCACTAGTGGCAATTCTTCTTAATGCCAACATGTAGGAATTTTGATTTATTGTCAAAATAAAAACAATATTAATTAGGAACAAATGCAATTAAATCTAATTAAATAATAAAGTGGCAGAATTAAATTAATTAATTAAATATTCATCATATTCAATTAATCAACTTTAGGATAAATAATGATATTTATAGCCAAATAATATTCAATTAAATATAATTATCATAAATTAGGAATATTTAAGGAATATTCCTCGATGCAGAATTAAGATAATCAATTAGGTTTTTGATAAATTGATGTGCAGATGTGCCTTAGGTTAGGACTTTGATGTCAATTTTGATCAAATTGTTGATGTAAGAGGTTAATGAACCTATAGCCCATTTTTGGGGTATTACACCGATAACCCAAAATATTTCACTCTTCTAAAGCTAGCTCAGTTAGGAGCCAACCCTATTAAAGGTTACAATGCACACTATAAGGTGTGACTTGGTGAAAGGATTTATCACTACTAGTTAACTCTTGACCAGCATTAACTATGGGGTCAAAAAGAAAACCATCAACATTCATTGAATTATTGGATATTGCTAATGCATGGGTGGTGATTGAGACATGAAATATGTTTAATCACTATATTACTGAATGGGCAATCATACTGTTGTCATTTGTGTTTTGTCACTAATGTCAACATATGATTTGATGAAGGACCCAGACTAGTAATCATAGTGTACAGATGTTTCAGATACTGCGAAGCTAGATGAGAGTTCAAGTGGATGTTGTGATCTTATATATGTGATCGTGTCATTAAGTATTTCATATTAAGAGATTTACAACTATTTTGGTAAAGACTGGTCACTGGACTATGACAGTGAGAATTGACAGAGTTAGTCTCTGAGTTTTTAATATATCTTTCAGAGGGATTGGATTCAAGGTATGTGAACTTGAAGGATGATGGAAGAGGTATTGAAAAATGTTCAATGGTCAGTGCAAGGTACATAGTGATTGGTGATGTCATCTATGGCATGTTCTTTGGTGATGGCTTATTCTGAAGCTGACTCAGGGAATGAAGCGTGTGTTTTATTTGGCAAGCGTAAATCAAGGATGCCCATCCTTAATTATTATAATGTAACCATTGTAAACTTGTTTTAGATACCATGTGTATCTAAGAAAGGGTTTATGTAATTATTTGTAGTTAGGAAAGCCTTATGGGCCAACCTGATCTTGGTAAAATGTAATAATGTATAAATGAAAAGTCTTTTCTTTGGAAAATACATGGATGGAATCTATGTGATATAGAGGTTGTGAAAGCTATGAGCTTGTGTCTGCTATATGTAGAGTAGAGGTTTACTAGTGGACTTCATTGGAACTGATCAAGCAAAGACATTTGTTGGCAAATAGTTCAAAAGATTGTGTATTTCTTCATATACACCTATTGCGAACTAGTGAGTTCTGAAGGTGGACTTAACCTTCTTTGGGCAGTGAGCCTTGGAGAGTGAGCCCTCTATTATTCTTGACTCCTAATAGGGTATGTCCTCTAACAAGGGCTATGTACTTGAATGTTTCAATAAGCTCCTAATAGGGCTTTATCTTCTAACAAGGATTACTATACTCTGAATACATCATTAGTGGGTGCTAATTCCCACTAGGGTTTTTACCTTTAACAAAGTTTCCCTGTAACCAAAATATTGTGTTATTGTGTTGGCATTGATTGTGTTCATTGGATTTGATATTGTTGAGCTTAAATTTTAAAGTTTAATATTCTTTTATACAACTGATTTAGCTCCCCTCTCAATTGTATTGTGGACTGTTATTCCTAACAAGAATGTCATATTGAAATACAAATAAGACTGTTAAGTCCACTTGGTTAAAATATTTAGCTGTAACAATGGATAAACTAATACAGTAGTGATCTGATTCAAATACAACTAAGATTACAAATTTTTAGATCTAAGCTAAGCTCAAAATACCTCCTCTGATCAATAATCACTTCAATCCTTCATATCCTTCATCATATTCAGCTCAGTCAATAATACTCTTATGCTCGGTTATGCTTGTAGCTTTGCTCAGTTCTATCTGTAACCAGTTTGATCAATGGTGCATGAAAAACTTCCATTCACATGATTTTTCCTGAAGATTCAATTAGATCCAGACTCAACAATGAATCTCATGTCTCTTTAAATAGATGTCATAAACTATTTTCATCTCATCCATTAGGTTTTTCCTCTTGATATCCTTCATCCATTTTTCCACTTCAAGCTTCCTTTGTTAGGATTAGGTAATACTGAGAGGGGGGTGAATCAGTATTAAAGAACTTTGATTTTAACTTCAAACAATTATAAACAATCCAAAGTAATGCAAAAATGAAAAGAAAAGATAAGCATAACACATTACTCATGACAACATGATTTATTCTCGAGGAAACCTTGGTTAAAGGGAAAACCCTGGTGGGGATGGTACACACAAATATGTACTAAAATATAATGTCCCTGTTAGGAGTCCTAGCCTTGTTAGGAGCTGATTATTACATAGTAAATTTTCTTGTTAGAGGATTACAAAAACCCTATTAGGGGCATACAAAACACTTGGTTAAAGGTGGTGGGCACACTTCTCTTACAATCAAAACTATCCCAAAATAGTTTTCAAAAGGGGAACAATACAAGCACTTATCTTGCTTAGATAGTTCTAGTTGTAGCTTGGCCTCTTACTAATATCACATCTAACTTCTGCTATTCTATTTGCAAACTTGTTATCTATACATCATCCTTATCATTTCTTTCACAAGATAAATCTATATTTATACAAAATTAGCCTTCCAGTCGGCTCCACAATTATCATACAAAACATAATAGAAACTTGTGCAAATGATATATATGAAGCTGACACTCTTATATCACCAAAGATTTGGCATTATACTTTATTTACAAGTCTTAGCATGTTACCATAGCCATTATGCTTTCCTTGATCTTCACCACTATTCATGTACCCTAATATACTATTTTACTATCTTCGCACACCTTCCAAACACTGTATCTTGGACACCAGCTATCCAAAACTCATGTGATCTTAATTGAGGCATGTAAACATCCAAAAATACTTCCAGTCAACTTCACAAGCCATAATACCTTGTATGTCTTCATCACTATCCAAAATTGTGGCACTGTACCCTATTTTCCTGATTCTAGACTTAGTCATTTTCATGACTGTGAATCTAGTGGCAATCTCCATAGCATGCTATCATAATATCATAAGTTTTTCCATAAATGACAACCCTTAGAAGATTTTTAGTACTTCAAAGCATCACATGCCAACAATATCTCCCTTTGGCATTGATGGAAACACTTAGAAAAATGACTAAGTGTCAGAGAGCACTTCTCCTCTTTTCCTTCTCTTTTCTCTTTTCCTTCTCTTTTCTCTTTTGAAAAGGTTATTCTAAAAATTTCAAAATTGAAGCATAGGTGGTCTAGTTCTTGCTTACCAGATTTAAGAAATCATGGAAAGATGTTTCCAAGGTCTTAATCTCCTCAACCCATGAACTTATCAGTAGCTCATTGACATGGATTAACCCATTCAATGTATATGATGCTGTCTCTATTGCTTTAAGCTCAGTGAGAGTAGATACTATCATTGGAATTTCAAACTTTATCATCTCAAAGAGATGAGTCTCCAATATTGAGAGCTTGGGAGTTAATAGGTTTCTTAGTGAACCAAATCTGTCTGCAACTCTCCCTTTCTCCTTTCCAGTATCCTTATTTTCTCTAGTAACCTGGATTTCTCCTTGTCAATTTCTTCCACAGTTTGTGAAGATGACTCACAACTGTCCATTATTCTGTCAAGACTAACCCTATCATTTTCTATGGTCTCCTCAATATTTTTCAAGTATTTTTAGGGATTTATGCAATGGCTATATAGTTTCCTGCATTGTGCCACATAGCTCTTGGCTTTAAGAGTGGTAGCCTTCAAAATGTCTAAGTCCCATGAGATGGACTTATGAACTTCTCTTAACTTCTTCTCCAAGAAGTTTCTTTCAACCTTCTCCTCTACTATTTTTAGCAATGAGTCAAAGTGACTATCATAGCTATCCAGTACTATACTAAAATTCTCAGTTTCATCCTTGTCTTTTAGGATAATTGGAGAGTGTAGTAACTTGTTTACTATTTATACTGCCCTGCCCATTATCTTGGCTCTTTTGTCTCCTTTCTGAGCTGATATCTCCTTATCTTTATCAAATGCCATGAATGAGAGTCTCATTAGTTCATCTTCATCCATGCTATCCACATCAGAACTTACTAGTTTGGCAACACTTTCAAATAATAGAGATGAATTGAGTCTGATTTCAGTGGTGTCCTCTACCTTAGGTTGTTTTTCTTGATTTCCTTCTTGTTGTAACTCTCTCTCCTATAATTTTTCTACTTGTTTTTCTTCTAATTTCATCTCTTTTATCTATTCCTGATCTTCGACTTCCATTGCACTATCCATCTTGTCCATGAATGGATCATTTATATCCTGCGAAGTGTCAAGGCTAATAGGCACACCAGTGACAAAGAAGTTTGGTTGCAAGTTAACTTGAGCACTCTTATCCACTGTTTGTGAACTCTCTCCTAAACCCAAGGACATAGGTTTAGCAATCTTAGGAGATGACTCCCTTTTAGGCATGTTTTGCATTAAAACTTCATCTAATGCCTTTTGGTTATCTTCAATTACTTCATCATATCTTCTAGCCATGATTTTGAATAGTCTAGTCTTTGTTCTTAAAAGAGGTTTTAGTGCTTTTATGATTCTTTATCTTTCTTGAATAGACACAATAGGCAACATATCATCAATTTTTTTGTTCCTTATGTTCTCATCCTCTAGATGTGCTAACTATTTTTTGATTTCTAGCTTGCTGTATAGTTCTTTGGGAACACCTGATTCAACTTCCAACAAATTCTTTTAGAAAACTAACAAATGCTCAATGATAGTGTCCTCAATGATTTCTTGATCCTTAGGGCTATATCTCTCATATTATCTTTTTATAGATGCTAAAGTTCCATCTTTGATAACTCTCTTCTCTACTAATTTCATATCAGGTTTCCACAAGGTTTGTAGATTCGTTTGAACCATTTTCTCTTCCTCCTTTTCTATAGCCTTTTCTTCCTTTTTCTTCCTCTTCACCTTTGTTTCTTTTTCTTTTAGACTGACATTCCTAGATGATCTTCTAAGAACCTCTGTAGTCTTAGTTTCATGTGTTTCTTTCTTTTGGGAAATTGATAAATCAATGAAGTTATCAGTGGTACCTATCTTCTTTGTTTCCAATGAGATGGGTGAATCGGTGGCAACATTGGAAGATGCATCCATCTTGTTTTTCAAGTCCAAATACTACTTCTTTATGATTCCTACCTTCACAGTAATTTCTTCTACTATCTTCCTGACTTTCCTCTTTCTTGTTACTTTCTCTTCTCTAAATTTTTCATATTTTTCTCTGTATGTACCCCATCTTTCTTGAGTAGGGTCTTTTTTTTCTACAAGTACATGCTCTACTTGCATGGTTAGTACCTCATCACTTACCTCATATACCATAGGATAGCACCACTTGGTTCTAGGCTCAACTGCCTCAAAGTAGACACAATCTATTTCAACCATGAAACATATAGTATCTTCATATTTTTCCCCTAGCTTTTCTGTTATTCTATATCTTTCTTTCATTTGTCTCTGCAAGATCTTAATCATGCCAAATAGTTCTCCATTGATCCAATCCCTTGTCTACCTTCTTTAATATTCTGAGATTTGTGGACCAGTGGGTTCATTGTCTTTCCATGCCCTAGGATGCATACCAAGAAAGTTGTGAATGACATGTAGGTACATGTGAACTAGTAGTGACCCAAACCTGAATGTCTTGGATTTGTCCTTCTGAATAACTTTAACATTTTCCAAAAATTGCTATGCCAAAAATTCACAAAGGTTATACCATTTGTTTTCTTTAACCATTCTATAGGCCATCATGACAACTCAAACTAATACAAAATTAAGTCTGGAGCTAGAAAATAACTTGTAGCCAATCAACATTGCTACCAATCTGACATCTTGTAGGTATATATCATTTACAGTCATAGCCCTCTTGTCCCATTTGGAGTGTGTGAGGGTTTCAACATCTTTTCTTAGATTTTTTTCACTAACAGGTAGGGCTCCTTCATTGTCAAGCCCTATGATATCATGGATCAACTAAGCACATATCTTTACTAGTTGATCACCTCTCCATAGGAACTAATCATGAATTCTACTCAGAATGATCTTGAACCATTCAACTTCTATGAATTTCATGAGTCAAGTTAACTTGAGTATTGACAGTTCTTTCAAATGTTTGAATTCTTCTATTAAAGACCCATTTACATCTATCATACCATTCAACTCATAGAATATGTTGACCTCTCCAATAATCTCATACTTGCAGTGTATGTATACCCTAATATCTTCTACATGCAATGCACCTATGGGGGTTTGAGAAAAAACCCCTTCCGGATCATCCTCATAGGATTTATATGGATGCCACTTGAATTTATACCTAGGTCTGTCTACAACATCATATATTACTAGTGCATCCATGATTACTATGAAAGATTAGGTCTAAATACCTTAAATTCTTGAATCTGATGTTTGATCTCACATGAACACAAAGTTACTCGGCTCATTTACTGCTTTGCTTTCACACTTCTGCTCTTCTTGATTGCTAATCAATGAATGGTGTGTAAATAAAATCTGTCAATTCTTTTATCCTTCGCAAGTTGAGTGTGTGCATTAAATATAGGTAGCTCAACCTTGCATGATGTCCAATCAATGTAGAACTCACGAACACATTAGATGGATCTTTAAGTGCTATGATTCCATCCATAGATTTGAAAATATCTATACTTATCATACTGAATCTCACATGAGCTTACTCTTCTTATACAAGGGCTGGATAAGTTCTATTGTTTGTATCCACTACTCCCCATGAGGCCATGAGGCCTTCTAGGCCGATGCCTCAAAAAATTCATCATTCAAAGACACAGCATCACAAGCTGTCTCTCTCTGATCCACTGCCTTATTTAGAACCTTTACTTTTCATATCTTTTCATTCTCTTTTTTGTTGCTTTCACTTATGTAATCATTTAGGCTCTTACAACTATCACTGATATTATTCCTTATGACTATAGGTGGTGGTGTTTCTAGTTCATTTGATCTTCTTGGTCCTCTTCTGTTGATATCTCTATTATATCTACAAAACTTCGCAATGTGACTTGAATTATTGCATTTGTAATAGATGGGTGGTCTTCTTCTATCTTGACTAGTCTTCAGCTTATAGTACCTTGTCGTGTGTCCAAATTTATTACATTTCTAACATGTAATCTTGGTTGCATTTTCTTCTTTGATATAGTCTTTATTATACCTAGATTGATCAGGTCTTCTACAATCTGCCTTTTTGTGTCCATATTCATAGCAATTAAAACAGTCGTTGGTAAAGGGTTTAGTGTTACCATTACTTCTGCAATCTCTTTTCATGTGACCAATTTTGTTGCATCCAAAGCATCTACCTCTGAAAGGTCTAAATTTTTCTCTAGAATCTTTCTTTGTAGGTCTTTCATTCAAAATAGATCTTTCCTCATTCTTGGCTTCATTTGGTTCTTCTTGAGTTTTTGAACTTCTAGCTTCATTGGGTCCACTCATGTCACTTTTAGATTTTTGCTTATTATTTTTATCATTTCTTATGTGTAACTCCTCAATAAGTAGTCTAGCTTGAGTGAGCTCACCTTTGATGATTTGATTGTAATTATCCAGTTCCTAATATTTATCTTTGTAATGGTCAAGTTTAGTCTTCATATTTTCTATCTGAAGGTTGGCTTGTTTTAGTGACTCTTCAACTTTGTTTCTTTCATCCTTCTCATGCTGAATCTACTTGATCATCAAGAGATTGATTTGTTCTTTTTCTTGCTCCAACATATTTAGTTTTTCTAATGTGTCATTGTCAGAACTTCCTTTGATTTTGTCCATAAGGTCTTGTCTTTGATCTTTTACAGTCACAAGTTGTTCTTTAAGTTTCCTCATAAAACCTTCTACTCTTCTTAATTTGAATTTCAGCTCACCATTTTGAGCTTTCATCTTATCTAGATCCTCAAGTGTAGAATCAAAGTTTACTTGTAAATCTTTTGAATCCATTCTGATCTCCCTTAAGCTGTTAAGCTTTCTCTCAAAGGGCCACTTGCTTTGATACCAATTGTTAGGATTAGGTAATACTGAGAGGGGGGGTGAATCAGTATTACAAAACTTTGATTTTAACTTCAAACAATTATAAAAAATCCAAAGTAATGCAGAAATGAAAAGAATAGATAACCATAACACATTACTCATGACACCATGATTTGTTCTTGAGGAAACCTTGGTTAAAGGGTAAACCCCGGTGGGGATGGTACCCACAAATATGTACTAAAATATAATGTCCTTGTTAGGAGTCCTAGCCCTGTTAGGAGATGATTATTACATAGTACATTTCCTTGTTAGAGGATTAAAAAAACCCTGTTAGGGGCATACAAAACACCTATTTAAAGGTGGTGAGCACACTTCTCTTACAATCAAAACTATCCCAAAATAGTTTTCAAAAGGGGAACAATACAAACACTTATCTTGCTTAGATAGTTCCAGTTGTAGCTTGGCCTCTTACTGATCTCGCATCTAACTTTTTCTATTCTATTCGAAAACTTGTTATCTATACATCATCCTTATCATCTCTTTCACAAGAGCAATCTATATTTATACAAAATTAGCCTTCCAGTCGGCTCCACAATTGTCATACAAAACATAATAGAAACTTGTGCAAATGATATACATGGAGTTGACACTCTTATATCACCAAAGAGTCAGCATTATAATTTATTTACAAGTCTTAGCACATTACCATATCCATTATGCTTTCCTTAATCTTTGGAACTATTCATGTACCCTGATATACTATTTGTACTGTCTTCGCACACCTTCTGAACACTGTATCTTGCACACCAACTATCCAAAACTCACGTGATCTTAATTGAGGCATGTACACATCCCAAAATACCTCTAGTTAACTTTGCAAGCCATAATACATAGTATTTCTTCATCGCTATCCAAAACTGTGGCAGTGTACCCTATTTTCTTGATTCTGGACTTAGTCATTTTCATGACTATGAATCCAGTGGAAATCTCCACAACATGCAATCATACTATCAGAAGTGTTTCCATAAATGAAAACCCTTAGAATATTTCTAGTACTCCAAAACATCACATGCCAACATCCTTGATAGACCTGTCTCTGACACGTTGCAATCTTTTCCATTTGATCATCTCTAAATTTTGTCAGTTGTTAGATCCTCATAACAAACTTTATCTTTTACCTCTGAATCACACACACTTTTCCATCTCATCAATTCTGTCAGTAGTTATAAAAATTAATTGTTTCTTTTGCTCAGTTAATATAGAAATGTGTTGGTGAATACTAACTCGATTATTATTGATACTCAATATCCACTGCACTGACTCGGTGTATACATAAATCTTCAATTACCCACCAGATTAACTTGTTCATTTTTTATCTTCAATACATAACAAATTAAAGTAATACAATCAAGTCAACAAAATGATTTCATAGACTCATCAATAATTTATCCAATGTATACCTTAGCCATATCTCCATATCCATCTCTTCTTTATGTAGATATCTCTTTCCTTTACCATTTTTTTTCTTTAGATGTTTGTAACTATCATGATAAGTATAGTCAAAACTAGTTGACATCAATGAAAACATATTGACTAATTTAATTGCCTTACATATGACTTTAATAGCTCGGTGATCTCTAATCAGTTTCTTTTACTTGTCCATTCAGTTCATCAAGTTATTCAATTAGTTGTAGATTATCAGGGTGTACATGTATATGCATACCTGTATATATTTAGTTATTGATGTATTTGTAGTTATATTCTTATGAGTATATTAATTATGATTATGATTTTATGTATAAAGTGGATTTATATAAATTAAATAAATGCATAGTGAATAAAAATAAAAGTATGGAATATAAAAATAAATAAAACCAATTAACTACTCCTAAATTCATTCTTACTTTTTAGACTCTCTCTCTCTCTCTCTCTCTCTCTCTCTTTGATTGTCCCTAGTGGTCTTCCTATGTGTTTGATTGTCTCTTGAAGGTTAGAATTCCTATTTTTAAAAATAAAACTAAAATAACCTTAGCAATAATCTTTGGAATATGGATAAGAAAAACTATAGTTAGGGGATGAGTTTAATACTATATTTATTCTAAATCTGGAAGAGAAAGGTTTAAATATTAAATATTATGGAACCTGGCTCTGTTTGCTTTTCTGAATTTTAGGACTAACAAATTTATGCACGAGCATAACTAAATTTTAAAATAATTAAAACAATAATAGTAATGTTGAAATAATGAACGTATTAAGTTAGATGTTATAAGGTTCTAAATTATTTTAATATTTAAAGATCATCAAGTTTAGCTTTATAATATATTATTTTGAAAGATTTATTTAATAAGTTCCTTGTTAAATTAAATAGGGGAGATTATTAGATTTTAAATTTGACAATGTTATATAAATATGATAAATCTTTTTGGCAAAAATACTTCAAACTTATAGTAAAAACATATGAGAAATTATAGGAGAATAATAAGGATGAAAGATAGGAGAAAATTAAGGAGAAATTATAGGAAAAAAAAAATAATAAAAAAAAAAATTTAAAAGAAATAAGTTAAAAGTGGAACATTACTTTATAACATAAAGTAATAACCAAAGGTATAAAAAATTAGAAGAAAGAAAAAGGGTTTAAATAAATAAAAGAGAAATATATTTTTTTATTAAATTTTATTTAAATTATTTCAAGTTTTGATTGTTTAAAATTTAAAATTTAATTAAATTAGAATATAATAAATTTAGTCTATTTATTATTATTATTATTTTATTTTGTTGCAGGTGATGTGAAAATTATTAAAAATTATAATATAAGAGGTTCACTTTAGTTTATATTAAGTTTGAATGTAATTAAAGTTTTAACTTAATTAATAGCGAACAATAAAACTAAGTGTATTAAGTTTGTAATAAGCCTAAATTTTATAAAGATTAGTTTATGGTAAATTTAGAATCTATTTTTTGATATCATAATTAAAAATTCATAGATATGGATATTAGGTCCTACATGTATATTTTGATGTTTGTTAATTTCAACTTTATTATATTTTTGGAAGGATTATAGTGTTATCTTGTATTCTGTAGGTGTGTCTAGGGGTTGTACCTCCCTCTACACTTACCTTTATGCTTTTATATTTGGAATCATTGTGATAGCTCTACTTTTGTTGTATGTCCTAAGGGTTAGGGTTTGTCTTGGAGGTACGACCCCCAAGAAAACACCAAAAAAAACCCTAAGAGAGAGATGTCTATGATAATTTATAAACCCTTGATGACCTATTTGTTAGTAGGATTCCTAGGTTCCCTAGGTGAGTGGCTCACTGCAGGATTTGGGCTAAGGAGGCTAGAGGGATAACCTTTGGGTGAGTTTTTTTTAAAAAGAGAAGAACTAATGTAATTCAAAAATTGGTTTGGGGTATGGGTATGGGATTAATTAAACTTTTAAAAATATAAAAGATTGGATAATGGACCACATAGTTCTTGTTGGAGTACCAGGGTCATTGTAGCTATTGGGGTAGGCTATATAAGGGTACCGAAGTACATGATTGCTAGGAAGGATCCCAACACATAGGAATATGTGATGAGACTCACCTGATTAGCATCCTACAAAAATCCTCTCTTTTCCTTTTTTTTTTTGTCTAGAATTGTTATTTCCTTAAGTGTTGGTTTTTATTTGGGTTGGATACTTCACCACCTTAGACTACCCTAGTTTTCTTGTGTGAATAATGGTTCTATCTCCTAGCACAAGGGAGTGGATCTTTATGGATCCACATGGTTGGGTGGTGATTTTTTTTGAGGTATCATTCATGTGTTGCAGACCATCGAACATCTGAAGTTCTTGTAGATATTTATCTCTATTTTTCCCATTGTATCATGTGAAGGATATTGTAAAATTTTATTCAAACTCATGTAAGCCTATAAGGCCTTGTATTGTGAAAGAAATATTGTAAGAATCCAAGCATTTGTTAAGGGTATCTTCAGGAAAATGATGGGAAAGGAAGTCAAGCTGTAATATTTTTGGTTGATGACACTTTTCAGTTATGTATGATCAATGTAATTATTGATGGGTCTTGAATTCAATTTGTTGAGGTTATTTCATGTTGTAAATGAAAGAAGAAAGAAAATAAAATAATTTTTATATCATACTTAGTCCCTCTCTCTTTACTTTTTCTTGTAAGGTTAAATGAATCAATAATGTATAGTTTTTATTCATTATTTAACTTAATGCATTTCATGAAATGTTAAATATAGATTTTAAAGGGATAAACCTATAGGGGAGCTTGTTAGGACTTAATACTTAGTTGAACTTAGTAATTACAAAAGAATTATTTTTGCACATTTCTCTTGTTTTTCATTGTCCTTCCAGGTTCCCTAATGAGGCATGACACACCACCTAATTATGAACTAGTCTTCATTCTAATGCAACCAAGTTTTCCTCAAGAAATTTCACAACATCTTGTTCTCATCATGAAATCAAGTTAACCAATTCCAAGGTCACAAAATTCTTTTCCTTCAATAATATTGCATGTTAAAGAGAACCCTTTTATGTCCTCAATTTGACCACCAAGGTTTTCCTAAATGAACATAAATTCAAATATGTCATCTTTTGAATATGAATCAAGAATGATCAATAATCAAAATTTTGTGGGACATGTTCTATCAATAAATTCTTCACAACTTGAAAAACTTAATGTGGTCTCACCAATAAGATCAACCAAGAGGAAAAAGTTCAAATCTAACATTTTAATAGGGTTGTTTCAAACATTGGATTGTATATATGAAAATAATAATTTACCCATGTCTAGCAATGGTCCATACCAAAATAATGACATGGATGACACACCCATTTCCTTCAAGAAACATCCATGTCCCCTTCCATCCCTTTATCCCCTAAATTTTCACAAGATCAATTTCCTCCATCTCCCACCAGCAACATATCTAATGATGAAACCTTCCAAGGGCTATCCATATAAAAAATTCAAGCTAATCCATTTTTTGACACAATTCCCTTCCATGCTTTAAAAATGATATATCTAATACCACAATGTCATCCATCTCTACACAATCCTATTCAAGAGAGTCCCATTTAAAATCCATATCCTTCATTTCCAAAGATTGATTCCTTTTCAGAGCTTCCCATACATATCCCAATTCATACCCCATGTCAAGAGGATGATTAAAATAAATAAGAATCAAATCCCAAAATAAATCAAGATCAAGATTCTAATGATGACCAATCCTCTCAAAATTTTGACCAAGATCCCATTTATCTTGGGCCTCATGATGATCCTATTGTCCTTAATTGTCCTATCAAATATTATCCCCATCCATCTCAAGGGAAAAATATCCTTCCAAGTCCTATTGATATTCCCCTTCCTAATAAAGATCATGTCCTCCCTTATATTATTTCCAATGATCCCATTCCAAGTCAAGATCAAATTATCCCATGACCTACATATAATCCAAAAGATCCCATCATCCCTTTGGATCCTCCTCAAGATCCCTCTATCCCTTCATCTTCATGTCCTAGTCCTCATAATCCTCCACAAGATCCCATTTTACTAGATGATCCTTCCATTGTTTCTATTCTATTTTAGGATCCAGTATTCTTCCTGACCCCCTTCATGATTCAAACACATTTGTGCAAGTTGTTCATGTTAGGAATAGTCCCAAGAGATAACTAATTGGGGGGGGGATCAATTATCTACAAGTTTTAAAAATTTGTTGGTGTTTGAAAACACTTACGCCACTTAGGGCTGCCAATATGCCTTGAGACTAATGTTAGGAGTGGTTAATTCCAAGTATGAGAGCTTTGCAAGACAATTGGACCAACTATAGGGTCTTAATATGCCCTCTTCTACTTCTAGATCTACAAAACCAAGGTGGGTGCAGCTAATCTAGAGAAAACTCCACTCACTACACACCTTATACTTTTGGATTCATAAAGTAGATCATAGTAAAGGATTACTAAATACTAACTAGGTATTCATTGAATCAACTCTACTATGTAGGGTAAAATGGTCTTGTGAAGGGTATTACTACTATCAACCAAATAATGAAAAAGACTTGAAATGATGTTGATATTCAAAGATGCAGGAAATAGCCAAAACCCATCAAACACTGAACTCAACTGAATGTACTAATCCTTGATCAGTGCCATTATCCATTGGGAAAATCATCAAATGTAAGTATAGAAACATGTACCAACTACTGTCAAAGACTCAAAGCCATAAATACAACTATTCCACCCCATCCACTACTTATAAGATCCTTATGTAGACAAATCTAATGAATCTATGCCCTATCCAAAGTATTTTTCACTTGATCCTAGATCAAGAACTAAAGACTAGAACATATGCAAAGGTAACCCTATGCAATGGACAGAAAAATCCAAAACTCATAAAACTGACACCAAGGAGAGACTTGAAATCTTGAGACAATTATATTAAGTATGATGAATAATGTACATGTCTATACCAGAAATGAGACTACCACTTCAATAACCTGCAAAAGATACAAAGAAGTTCTATTTAGCCTCCTACAATGTGACAAAGTTCACTATTTCCCTGGAACTAATCAAAATCAGAACCCTTGGAACTAATCAAAATTTGAACCCCTGGAACTGATCAAAATTCAAAACCCCTTCTAAGTCAAAAAAGCTACAACTTATACCACTAGCTGCCTTGGAAACCCAAAATAGGTTCAACAAGATATGGACAACTAGGGAAAGGGTTTTCACCCACCAAACCATCTAAAACAGTCCCAAATTTATTACAAGGATGAAAACCAGGTGATCCAGGAGAAAACAAATGCAAGAATTATCTGTAATCATGAAAATCTCAGGGATCAGTACAGAACACCAGGGATAGCCATGAAAACTAGTACATATCACCGCCTGCTAAAAGCTTCTCGAGCTCAAAAAAAAACTCCACCAAGTACAAAATAACTTCTGCAAGTAATCACAAAGCCCCCTGGACCACACTGCAACAATTGATGCCACCAACCAGACCAAGAAACAGCCAAAAAACCATAAATTCTGGTACCTCTTGTAGTGAAAACCATCTGCAGATTTAAATTTGAATTCCAACGGTCAAGTCTTTGGTGCCCAGCTCATTTTAAAACATGGCCGTTGATGATCCATCTTTCTCAGCAAATCAAGCGGCCCTTAAAGGAATCCCTGTCTACATTTATGCCTGGTCACATGATCGCAAGACACTCTACTCACCCTTGTGATCATGCGAATGCAATCACTTAGCCATGCAATGCTGATCACAACCCCTCTAAGAAGTCCTCGAACCCGTTGGCAGTCAACAACCATTCAAAATCAACCATGTCAGCAGCACTAGCACTGTGGACCACCTTAACTCCGCAATGATGATACTCCTTTTTAAAAATTCATAGGCTCCACGCGTTTTATATTTCTTTAAACAAAATTGACCGTCGTCGTTAGACCGCAATGCTAAAATTTGAGCATCTCACCTCAGTGGTATACTGACAACCACATGATCTTCATAGACTTGCAAACACTCTACTTCCTTTAAAAACTATGACCCCACTGACAACATCCAGCTCGATGCTTGCCGGCCAATCAGAACTGAGCAAGTGGCCCCATTTATCTGGCAAACTAGCGATCGAAGAAATTCCATGAATTCATGAAATACTTTCCGCCATCGCTAAAAAACTTAGCAATCACATGACCACTATTTGCTGAATCGCCAAATAAACTGGGGCACCACCAAAACATTACGCGAACTAGCGAATAGGAAGAAAATTTTTTAGGCCACTAAACATTTTATCACAACTACCAAAGACACCAAGAAATTCAACCGAGCCCACATAGGAAGATCGATGGCTGTCTCAAGTTCATAAAGACTTCCAAGATTTTAACAGATTTCACGCCCACCGTCGGATGAAGAATCTTCCCCCAGCCCTGACAACCCTCTGACAAGATACAAAATCAATGGTCGTTGCAAGATCTTAAGCCTTTGGCACACTCGATGAGATTATACATCATTCATTGATTAACTGACAGGATCAGGACCCACTGACACATCCAAAAACTAGGTCCCACTGACAACAAGCCACTGTGCAAATACATGGATGAATAAAATAGTGCCAACTATGCATACATGTCAATGGACCCACCTACCTTTCTTATGAGAATCAATGACTGTCGCTATATCACTGCATTAAAGGTTGAGCATGTTTCATTAATGGTATAATGACAGCCACAAGATTAAACTAAACTTTAATCTACTTGAATGCCAAGAAGACCGGTCCCACTGACAACACTCCACTTCATACTCCCATGGACCAATGAGATATTGCTAAGTCAACTCACCTAGCAGCAGGACAACTACCAAAGATATTTTTGAGACAAATGAGATGAACAACAAGTGCATGATCTCATGAGCATGGAATATTCCTTACGCTCATATGCCGACCATCGATCTCCTCTCTCTGCCACTTGAAGAATCTAGCCCCACCAACCATCGCACTTGCACACTTAAGACTGACGAACAAGGAGTGCTGACAGAAGAGAAGAAATGCAAGGTCAAAACCACACAAGGTTTTCAATGAAAGATCAAAAACATCCAAGGTATTCAAAAAAACATTGTGGGTTTTCGACACTGGGCAGATTCTAAGACTATTTCCTATAGACCTTAAAACTTGAATATCTCCCTGGGTTTTGTGATTTGGGAGATGCGATCTAAACTGGAGCAAGGTGATATAATGAAGATCATATGGCTAAGGGCACACACTAGGAAACATCATAGATTTTCTTCACAAAACAAAACTATGATTGTAGGCATGGCAAGACAACTTAACTAGATTTGCAGGGGAAAGGCAATTTTCATTAGATTTTTGCATTAACTGGAAAATGGACTAACACAATGAAAGAACACTTGAAAACAACACCAATATTTTGGTTATGGGGAAACCTACATAGGTAAAAACCCCAGTGGGAATTGAAACCTACTAATAATCTGCACTAGTGTTTTATGATCCTTGTTAGAAGATCCTTAACCCTGTTAGGAGTTTTCTTTAAAATATATTTAGTACAGTGACCTGGTCAGGGGTTGGAACCTGTTAGGATTCTTTTACAATTAACCCTATCAGGGGTGGGGATGCACTAACTAAGAGCACACTAATCAAAGGGGTGAAGGCTACAACCTTCTAAATAATAGATACACACTATATCTAGATCTTGGTGAACTATGCTTAGACCTGTTGTCTGGATCAGTTCCAATGTATAGTATAAACTCTTCACTTGGTCACATAGACCTTCTGCTAATGTCTCAACACTTTGCACACTCTACTATGCTCTTCACAATCAACTCTAAACCATACCTTAGCAATCACAAATGACTGCCTATAAATATCTTTCCTCTAAATGATATAATCAAGTCATCCTATTAGAACCACCTTGAAATCATATTAGAGAAACCATAACATACTCCAATAATAATTATGTCAGCTCTACTAAGTACGCAACACAATCTAGGACCTATCCAATATTAATAAATGTAGACACATGCTACACACTGTCAGCTCTACCAAACTAATTGAAACTTTCTCCTCAAGCTTAATTACATCACACTCTTAACAAAACATTCTTAACTCTTCTCCAATTTGTATTCCAAGGGCACATACTGAAATGATAAGCGCAACTCCTGAACCAATAAAATATTTGTCGACTCTTCTGAATAAACATAGGAAACTGCTACTGGTGAATAGCGACTGCATAACTTCACTTCTAATGATCATCAAACTCTACCTCCATGATTGTAACATCACTAACATGTCTTCATCACATATCAAAAGGCATAAGGCTCTGTGATGACTGTATGGACAATCACTCATATAACACTACTTGTAACTCTATCAGGAACACTGTTGACACAAGCTACTGCATAACTGTCTGTACTAACAGTTAACCTCCTTGTCCATGATATCATTATGATTATATGTCCATGCTACATATAATCAAATCTTACTACATAAGTCTTCAATGTATACTTCTTACCATATGTTATCATCAATGAAAAACATACAGTCAACACTGGCTTATTGGCAAATATCCAACAATCTCCCCCTTTGGCATTGATGGCAACATATGGAATGAAAAACACCACCAATCCAAATGAACAATTATTTTATAACATTCTCCATTTCCTCATCAAAACTCCCCCAAGGATGAATCCTCCATCTACTACAATATTTTGCAATATTCTTCATTTCCTCAACTGAACTGCTTGCATGACTGAATACTACTACCCTTAGTATATTGCTCCTTCTTTACTTCTATTTTTCATGACTATGTATTACTCCCCCTTTGACATCAATGGAAAATGACACCAACTCTTTTAAGAACTTGTACTACTCCTAAAGTAGAGTATTCAACCATACATGAGTGCCTGGGCACTTATGCTCTTTATTCTTACTTCTAAGCAAAATCAGGGAAAGGAATTACTCCCAAATTCTCCCTGAGATACTCAAAAGAATCCTTTGTTAAGGGCTTTGTGAATATATCTACTAACTAATCTTTAGTACTCACATTATCCAACTTGACTTCTTTCTCTGCCACCTTTTCTCTAATGAAGTGATACTTAATCTCTATGTTCTTTTTCTTTGCATGCATCACAAGATTCTTCGACATATTGATAGTGCTAGTGTTATCACAATGAATAACAATAGGATAATCAATCTAAATACCAAAGTATTTTATCATTTTCTTGATCCAAACAATTGTATAACAATTCAGGGCTGCTACAACATACTCTGCTTCTATTGTTGACTGAGAAATATAATTTTGCTCCTTGCTTATCCAAGTAACAAGTCTATCACCAAGAAACACTGCTCCAACTGACATGCTCCTTCTATCATCAACGTATCCTACCCAATCAACATCTGTATAAACATGAAGCTCAACATTCTCTAAGTTAGGATACCATAGACCATAATCTATAGTGCCCTACAAATATTTGAATATCCTCTTTACTACCATGAGGTGACTTTGTTTACACTATGCTACAAATCTTCCAACTATGCCAACTACATTAGAAATGTCTGGTCTAGTTTGAGTAAGATATATGAGTTTACTAATCATAGACTTGTATAGTGTTGTATCTACTACTGGAGAATCATCTTGTTTTGTAAGCTTGCATCATGTTATCATAGGTGTACCCATTGGTTTGAAATCATCCATCTTGAACTTCTTCAATATCTCTTTCACATATTTTGACTGATTAATGAAAATACCTATCTCTGTCTGCTACACATTTAATCCCAAGAAGTATTTGATGGGTCCAATCATGCTCATCTCAAACTCACATTGCATCTCTTTAGCAAATTCAACACACTAAGTTTGTCATTGCCCACAAAGATAATGTCATCAACAAATATAGCTACAAGTAGTAGACCTTCATATGTCTCTATTATGAATAGATTAAAATCTTCTATTCCTTTCTTGAATCCAATTTTTGTTAGGTATCCATCAAGTCTCTCATACCATGCTCTAGGGGCTTGCTTAAGTCCATAGAGGGCTTTCTTCAATTTGCATACCATATCAGGTTTGTCTGATAAGGTGAATCCTTCTGGCTGCTCAATGTATACTTCTTCCTTTAGCTCTCCATTCAAGAATGCTAACTTAACATCCATTTGATAAACTTTGAAGTTTTTGAATTTTGCAAAAGCTAAAAGCAACTTAATAGCTTATAATCTTCTCACTGATGCAAAAGTGTTTGAATAATCAATACCTTCTCTTTGCGCATAGCCCTTACATACTAACCTTGCTTTGTTCCTTACTATTGTACCATCTTCATTCATCCTATTTTTGAATATCCTCTTTGTTCCAATCACATTCTTATCACTAGGTCTTGGGACCAATTCCCAAGTGTCATTCTTAATAATCTGATCTAGTTCTTCTTTCATAGCATCATGCCAATCAGAATCATTACATGCATCTTCAACACTTAGAGGTTCAATCTGAGATAGTAAACATACCACTTCATTTCTTGCTGAATTCTTTGTTTTTTATCTTCTTGTGATTTTTCCACTCTGATCTCCAATGATTTCATCCTTAGAGTGATATCTAGATGTATAATTTGGAACTTTAGATGATATTGACTCATCTTCCTTCTAAGTTTCTTCTTCACTTATTTCAGGGTCATTGAAAAATACATCAATACTGTCAAACATTTCTTCAACAACTATCTCACTAGAGGGAGGTATGGGTTCTTCTTCAATCATAGGTGAGTAATCATGATATCTTTCTTGAACCATAAACTTTTCATCAATCTTAAAATGAGCACTTCCAATGATCTTCTTCAATCTCAAGTTAAGACATCTATAAGCTTTGCTTTTAGTAGAGTAACCAAGAAAAATACCTTCATCACTTCTTGCATCAAAATTGCCTACTGCTTCATCCCTCTTGATGTAGCACTTGCTTCCAAATATTCTGAAGTATTTGATTGTGGGAACATTACCAAACCATAGCTCATAAGGTGTCTTGTCCGCACTAGGCCTTAATTTTATTTTATTGATTTTATAGACTATTGTATTGACCACATCTCTCTAATACACACGTGCAACTTTTCCTTCAATCATGATGGTGTGCACTGTATCAATGATGATCCTATTCCTTCTCTCTGCAATCCCATTCTGCTGAGGGGTTCTAGGTGCACTCAATTGTCTCTTTATGCCATGTTCTTTGCAATACTCATAGAATCTTTCAAAGGTAAATTTTCCTCCTCTATCAGACCTTAGACATTTTATCTTCAGTCCAGATTCATTCTCAACCCTAGCTTTGAATATTTTGAAATTCTCAAATGCTTCTGACTTAACTTTCAAGAATGCAAACCACATCATTCTAGAATAATCATCTACAAACAAAATGAAATACCTTTCACCATAGTATGATCTAGTTTGAGTTGGTCCACATAGGTCTGTATGAATCAAATCCAACTTGTTTTTTTTCTAAATTATGCTTGCTTCTGAATGAGTTTGTTACATGCTTTCCCATCAAACATTCCCTGCAAATAGTATTAACTAGCTTTTCTATGCTAGGTAGGTCTCTTACTACCTTAACATTACTGATCTTTACTATGTTATCAAAATTGATATGATATAGTCTTTTGTGCCATAGCCAACTATCATCTAATTTAACAACAAAACAACTTACTTCTGGATTTAGCTGAAAAACATTACCTTTAGTCTTTGATCCTAATGCAATAATTTCTCCTTCCTTGTTGTTAATGATGCACTTTTTTCCATTGAACTCCAACCTATAACCTTTTTCAAGCAACTGGCCAACACTTAGTAGGTTATGTTTCAAACCATCAACATAAAGAACATCATCAGTGCTATTCTTTCCATCCAAGGTGATGGCTCCTCTACCAATGATAGGTTTAGGAGTTTTATCTCCAAATCTAACCATGCCTCTTTTGTATCTATCCAAATGAACAAATCTATCTTTGTCTCCTGTCATGTGATGTGAACAACCACTATCAATGATCCAATCTGTCCTAATGTTAGCTTGTGAAATTAGTGCTAACTCTTGTGAATTCTTTTCATCTTCAAGAGAAATGAATCCATTTTCTTCTTCTAGTGATTCTTGATCTAATACTCCATCTCCAACATAGTAGCATTCCTTTGTATACTTAGGTTTGTAGTTATCCTTGAACTTTTTAACTCTTGTAGGACACTTAGATGCAAAGTGACCAATCTTATTACATGAAAAACATTTGAATGGCATTTGACCTTCATATTTTCATTTTCCTTAATTTCCTCTTTTAGAAATCATAGTAATGAAATTATCTAGATCTTTTTCTTCATCATCATCATCAAAATTACCATAGGTGTTTAAGGATTTATTACCATGGATCGAATCTTTGAAGGTTGTCTCACTTTTAGGTTCTGTCTTCAAACTTGATATCTCAAATGCAACAATCTTGCTGATTAAGGTCTCTCTTTTGAATATTTTTGAGAATTGCATAGTCTCATCAAGGATGTTTATTTTGTTTTGATATTTTGGTGTCAAGGTAGTCATCACCTTATCCATGATGTCTTCTTCTAAGATTTCTCCACCATTGTTTCTGATTCTAGTAATTGCTTCATTGATCCTTTGATTTTATGCTCTTATGTTCTCTTTAGGTAGCATCTCTTATGTATTGTACTTTTTCTTCCATGTCTTTCTATGAGCATTCCTGGCTTGTTTATCTCCTTCAAACATGTCTTCTAGGTGCTTCCATATCTTGTAGGCTGTGTCTACTTTCTTTATCTCTAAAAACTCACTATCAGATATGACACTGATAAGGGCTTCTTTTGCTATTGCATTCTGATGGAACAAATCCTTATGCTTTCTAGTAGCATCATCCTTTGCAAGATCTACTAAAAGGTATGTGCAAGATCATGAGGGGCCAAACTATGCCCTTAAGTGGCAATGAAAAATCAGCAAATTAGGGTTAGTCAACTTGACGTGAAAATTTCAACTAGCTTTGAACCTAATATCAAAAAGTTGTAACAATAGAATCTATAGAAAATTGAATTTAGTTTCTAAACTACTAGGCCTTTTTTGAGAAAAATTTAGTATGATAGGTGAAAAGTATTGATTTCAATGCAGCTATACAAAAATTTTAGGAAAAAAATAAGTAGGTGTATGTCTGACCACCTTAATCATAATCAAATGATAATATTTTATTATAAGATTTTATATATAAGTAGTAGAATCATGCCCAGATGTGATGCATATTTTTTTGTAATTTTATTCCAAAAAAAAATTAATTATGAATTATTTGCTACAACATTTTTAGAATAAAAAAACTTTTGTGTCTGACCACCTTAACTCATTCAAAACTTTACAAAATTCAATTTTTTATTTTTTTTCCTTATAGTAGGCGAAGCATAGAATGTGACACATTTTTTAAATTTCAAAAATGTTATACCATCTAAAAGTTATAGTCATTTTTCAATCAGTATATAAATCAGCACTTTAGAGGTAGCTCAATTAGAAAATAACTAATAATTACTTACCGAATTCAAAATTTGACAGCAATTATATCGATAGAAATTTGATAATCTCCTTAAGATACCCTTTTCATTTTATCAAATTCAGGTGAAAAAAAAGTCATCAACTACATTTTCAAAGTTTTGAATTGACATCGCCACTTTTTGGCCCCTCATGATCTTGCACATACCCTAAAGAGGGGATCTGAACTTCTTTGATAGCCACTTCAAAAACTTCAAAAG
This sequence comes from Chamaecyparis obtusa, assembly GCA_027943335.1. NCBI lineage: Eukaryota > Viridiplantae > Streptophyta > Pinopsida > Cupressales > Cupressaceae > Chamaecyparis > Chamaecyparis obtusa. The sequence goes on from BSBK01003571.1 coordinate 2,224,499, forward strand.
CAATGCACTACAAATGTGTCATCATCTTGTTCTTCCAATCAAGAAAATTCTCTCCATCAAACTTAGGACTATCTTTTCTAAAGAATACCATCTGATAAACCTCAAGCTGTTAAACTTTCTCTCTGAGGCACTTGGCTCTGATACCAATTGTTAGGAATAGTCCCAAGAGATAATTGAGAGAGGGGGGGTGAATAAGTTATCTAAAAGTTTAAATTATTTATCCAATTAAGTATACTTAAACATAAAGCATAAACATAATGAAATAATAGTTGAACACAAAACCAATATTTTGGCTATGGGGAAACCCAAATAGGTAAAAACCCCAGTGGGAATTGACACCCACTAATAATCTACACTAGTGTTTTATGATCCTTGTTAGAAGATCCTTAAACCTATTAGGAGTTTTGTTTACAATACATTTAGTATAGTTACCTGGTCAAGGGTTAGACTCTATTAGGAGTCTTTTACAATTAACCCTATTAGGGGTGAGGACACACTATCTGAGAGCACACTGCTCAAAGGGGTGAAGTCTACAACCTTTTGAATAACAGATACACACTATATCTGGATCTTGGTGAGCTATGCTTAGACCTACTATCTGGATCAGTTCCAATGTTTAGTATAAACTCTTCACTTGGTCACATAGACCTTCTGCTGATGGCTCAACACTTCGCACACTTTGCTTTGCTCTTCACAATCAACTCTAAACCATACCTTAGCAATCACAAATGACTGCCTATAAATATCTTTCCTCTAAATGATCTAATCAATTTGGCCTATTAGAACCACCTTGAAATCATATTAGAGAAACCATAACATACTCCAATAATAATTCTATTAGCTCTACTAAGCATGCAACACAATCTGGGACCTGTCCAATATTAATAAATGTAGACACATGCTACACACTGTCAGCTCTACCAAAGTAACTAAAACTTTCTCCTCAAGCTAAATTACATCATGCACTCTTAACCAAACATTCTTAAGTCTTCTCCAATCTTTAATCCAAGGGCACATACTAAAATGATAAGCACAACTCCTGAACCAATAAAATATTTGTCGGCTCTTCTGAATAAACATAAGAAACTGCTACCGGTGAATAGCGACTGCATAACTTCACTTCTATTGATCATAAAAATTTGTGTCCATGATTGTAACATCAATAACATGTCTTCATCACATATCAAAAGGCACAAGGCTCCACGATGACTGTACAAACAATCACTCATAGAAAACTTCTTGTAACTTTGTCAGGAACACTGTTGACACAAGCTGGTGCATAATTGTCTATACTAACAGTCAACCTCTATGTCCATGATATCATGCTGATAACATGTCCATGCTACATATACTCAAATCTTATTGCATAAGTCTTCAATGCATGCTTCTTACCATATGTTGTCATCAATGAAAAAACATACAGTTAGCACTGGCTTGCTAGAAAATATCCAATAGTTCATACATTTGAAATGAGTTCCTTGATCATAATATATTCCAATCCACTTTATGATCCTATTGTTTCTTTCATATCATAGCCACCTTAAAATGAACTTGTGTCACCAGCAAGTGTCCTATTAGTCAAAGAAAGTATTATTAAGTCAATGTGTTTAGCCTTCAAGAACCAAGTATATTAGAACCCTTTCATAAAAAATAAAATTCTAAAGGTCATGATCTCATTCCTAAATCTCACTCCCAAGGCATTGGTATCCCTTCAAAACCTAACTTGAAACATATGCATCCTTCTTCACCCCTTCCATCCATCTTAGGTCCATATATTCCTCCATCCAATAGTTAAAAATCAACTTACCTTTTCCATATGCAAGTCATAAAAGGAACACATCTTTGAGAACCTTAGATTCATCCAAAAGGCCTTCATACAATTCCTATCCATACATGAATCCCCTTCATTTTACAAGAAATTTGGATGCCAAACATAATGTCCATATGTCAAGAAATCCACATGCATTCAAGGATTAACATGTATAGTCTAATCAACATGTGAATAAAAAGAAAAACATGATCCAAAATAAAAATAAGTACCAAAAAGGCCACAAAGGCCTATTATGCAATAAGAGAATTTAAAAGCAATATGGGTTCCTTGATCTCTTGTGCAAGAAATGCAATTAAAGGACCCACAAAAGAATGAAAAATAAAAAACCATGTGGATTCGTAAGAAGCTTCTTGAAGCACAAATTCCTAGAGAAAAATCAAAGATGACATCGAAAATTTCTATCCCTCCATCTTCCAAACCCATTTTGGGTCCTTTTGTCCCAAAATATCCTTTTCCTCCAACACTCCATCACCCCTCAAGGTGTGCTCCAATATTATTCTTGCATCTATTTTCATGCATTCAAAAGAAAGCCTTCTTTCACTTCCTTCATCATCCAACACCTATCTTCCATCCTTTCATCCAACCTACCCGATCATTTGCATAATCCTTATCCTATCCTATCCAACTATCCATTTCATATCCCTTTTTCATCACCCTACTAGCTTCTTTGAGCATACTATCATAGTCATGGCACATCATTAGATTTAATTTCAAGAGAACCATCCAAAGAAAAGAGTTTTTCAATCCTTCATCCATGTCATGTCATGCATCCATTATCTTCTGAAAAATGTCAAAAATACAAAAAAAGTTGAAAAAGTTTTTTTAAAAAAGGAAAAAATAAAAAAATAGCTGCCTTCATGAAAACCTGGCAAATGGACATCTTGAAAGCACATAAAACAAAAAATATTCAGAGAAATAATTTCATCCAATAGTGAAAACCTGACAAATAGGCACTTTGGGCAAAATACCATGATTGAAACCTAGAAAACATGTGTTATGTGTAATTTATGAACTTCTTACATTCCATACTTGGGGGAATATTTTGTTGATATTTCCATAGCCTATTATACCACTATCATTTCCTCCATTTAACTATTACCTTTGATATCCCTTATCCTATTAGCTTCCATATTCCCTTTTTCCCAACTTTGATCTTGAGGAGGATAAGGATCTTCCTAGAAGCATCAAATGTCCTTTCTTCTTTACATTATCCAGATCACTTTGGTCCATACTTCCTATCCTATTGCATCCCCTTGGTCCATAATACCCATCTTATTGCAACCTTTAGTCCCCAACCCCCCTTTTCCATTCTTGATCTTGCTTATTCTATCCATATCCTATCATTTTTCTCATCCAAATCCCTATCTTGGTCTTGATATAAAATAAGGACATAAAAATGCAAAACATATTATTAAAAAAAACCTCTTGGCATGTCCATCCTCATGAATAACATTCCATCTAGTGCCAAAAATCCCTATTGGCATGAATGCTAATGGTATTCCTATGGGACAGTATCCAATTAATGATAGAGGCATGCTACATTGGTTGTGTTGAATTCATGACAAAGATTTTCATTTATGAAACATATACTATTGACTGGTTGTTTAGGAGCTTGTAGAATAAGTTGGAGAGAATTGTACGGACACCATACAGTGAATAAACACATGTGCACTTAGAGGAAGACTCATAATGATGTCTTGGGCCAATATCCATGATCACACATTCTTATCAATTGAATAGATAGAGTTATGAATAGTTTATTGGAAACTATTTTCAAGAGATAGAAACTTTGATTCTCATAAAATTGATTACAAAAATTTAAGGATAGAACTCATGGTAATTTGAATTATGATGTGAAAAAATAAGTTCATTTTGTACACTATCATGATAGTGTATTGCGATCATATGGAGTCATGATCATACAGGTGACGTTAGCTATGGCGTGTGCATTGACAAAGACCTATTTGGAGGCTGACTTAGAACACATTTCAAGTAATATGATATGTGAGCTTAATAAATGGATCTAAATGATTATTTTATGTAACTATTATGTTGGAAAATTGTAAGAGGTTATGTGTGCATCATCACATGGGTTCATTTTGTATTTTGTAAATAGGATTCATCCTATAAAGGTTGACCCAGATTTAGTTATTGTAACTTGTATATAAGGATTGAAATCCTTGTAAAATAAGTTTGGAACTATATATGCAAGATGCAGAGGTGAATGTGAGATTAAGGATGCATTGATATTGTTTGAAGAATAGTAGTTGTGTACTTGGGCACAAGATGGAACTTGCTTGGTAGTAGTTGAAGATTGAAAGCAGTTTCAAAATAGAATTATCCCAGACTTTAAGTTGTGAGGTTTGGAGAATCTGATGGTGGATTTAACTCTCAAATATCTTCATCAAGTTGATGTATTGTACACCCCTAACAAGGTAATTCCCTTTAATAGGGATAGACTCCTAGCAAGGTCAATTCCTTAATTGGGATCACATTTTAAAAGACTCCTAACAAGGTATGTCCTTTAATCAAAACTTGCCTATTGTAATACTCGGCTCCTAACAGGGTCATAACTCCTAACAGGTTTATTATACATATAGTGTAGATATTTGTGGGTACCATCACCACTGAGGTTTTTCCCTTAACAAGGTTTTCCTTGAGAACAAGTCTTGGTGTCTATATGTATGTTATTGTTGCATTCACTTTTTAGTTCAGTATTTTGTTATAAGCAATAAGTTTGAAATTAAAATTTAAGTATTTTGTATTGGCATCAACTGATTCACCCCCCCCCCCCCCACCCCTCTCAATTGATTGGGATACTGTTATTCTAAAAATTGGTATCAGATCTTTTGGTCCTCAGTTAGGAAGCCTAATAGCTTTAGGTAAAGATCAGGATGGCCTTATTCAGAAAAGAGAGTCCTAAGTTTGATGAAAAAAAGTTTGACACATAGAAGGAGAAGATGAAGAATTATTTGATGTGTATTGGATTGGAATATTGGCTTATTACCTAGGAATATGTGACTATCATGAAGGAAGAAGACCTTGAGACACTTACTACTACTGTAGAAGAAAGGAAAAGGTTTGTATGCAATGTTGTTGTAGAGGAAGCCTTGGTCAATGCACTATCTAATGGAGAATTCATATAGGTTAGAGATCTTACAAAGGCAAGTGAGATATGGAAAAGACTAATTTCACTCTATGAAGGAGATGACTACACTAAGTGAGTACAATTACAAAATTAGAGAACAAAGATGGAGAAAATACTAATGAAGGATGATGAAATAATAAGGATGTATGTTTAGAGATTATTTGAATGTGTGATTGGAATTAGAAATAATGGAGGTACTTATATAGAAGATGAAGTCATAGAAAATATTTTGAGGTCTATGACTCTTTCTTACAAACCCAAAGTTCTAGCTTTGGAAGAGACCATACCACAATAAAATGATTTTACCAGAGAGATGTTAGTAGCCAAGCTAACTACTTTTTAGACCATAGAGCTAAAGGATGCACTACCTAAGGCGGAGATAACATTTAAAGAAAATATTCATAAAATTGGATTTGCTAAAGCTAGATCTACCAAAATAAGAAAGCACAAAGAAGATCTTGGAGAATATACTGAAGAATGGGAAGAAATTCAAAGGTTAGATAATCAAGTGGATGAGAAGATCATGGCCCTGATCACCAGGAGAGAAATGAAAGGAAAAGGTAAGTTTGAAGGAAAATTACCTTTGAAATGTTTTAATTACAATAAGGTTGGCCATTTTTCATCTAGATGTCCAACTAAAGAATTATACTATGCTAGTGATGGATCTAAATATTTAGATGATGAATTCAATGATGTATTGGGTTTTGTTTCTATCAAAGAAGAGGATCCTATCTATGAAGAAAAATTCTTACTTTCTCATGTTGATAGGAAAACTGATTGTTTAAGTGATAGTGGATGTTCACATCATATGGCTGGTGACAAAGATAGATTCATTCAGCCAAAGAATTTTGATGGCGGTGTTGTAAGATTTGGTAACAATACTCCCAAAATGATTGTTGGTAAAGGATCAATTATTTTGGATGGAAAAACTAATACTGATGATGTACTATTTTTGGATGTCTTAAAACATAACTTGTTAAGTGTTGGAACTTGTGGATAAGGGCTATCATTTATAATTCAAGTATGGTCATTGCTCTTGTTATACACTAAGTTTACACCCTTGTTTCAAGCTCTCGTAGTCTTGATAACCTAGTATAACATGGGAATCATCTCCAGGTTATGGGACCTATGCTAACTAAGATGAGACCTCCAGGTTCTAGGCTAGTTCCTCTTGGATAATCACCTTAATTTTCTTCTTGACATGAAAGTAAAATCTTGAGGGGAAAAGGGATAGAAGGAATTCTTGAAAGGGAAATCACTTGAAAGCAAACTACCTACTAGGTGATGCACTGAAAAGATGGTATGTATTACAGTATAAAAGATGGATTCAATGAATAAACTTAGGTCTAAGGGATCAAAACTCACTGAATAGGCTTGCATAAGTATTTCATAGAAGGGTCTGCAAATAAAAGAGGGTATTCAGGGAAAGAGAGAGATTCTTTCACAAACAATAACATTCTTAGGATTAGACAACAATCTATGACTCGTAGACAAACATTCACCTCTACAACTAGGTATGGGAATGAGACAAGATTGTTAAGGGGTTGTAGTATACCCACAAAAGCATTCACATCAAATCATCCACAAGAATACACATGAATTGTAGAAAGAAAGAAGGATCAAGAACCCTAAGATATCACTGAAAAACATATAAATAGTGAATTCATTAAGAGATAACTCAAACAAGAAGCATAGGGACATGAAGAATGCCACAAAATACCTTACAATATCTGAATAATCAATGGGAATTTACAACTCTAGAAGCCAGAGGGAAAAAAGAATACCACAAATGACTCTTAAGAAAGGTAAACTTCTTTTACAATTGTCCAACTATTCGCTCTAAAAGCTCCAAAAATTAATATATATCTCCCTTTTTGCACGTAGGAAGGAGCAAAATATCTAATTAGGGTTACAAAAATTTTCATTAGAATAATAGCCAACCCTAATTCTATCAAATCTAATCATAAATACATCTCTACAATACCATGGCCGATCAGATATTTGTGTGCCCATCCCCGCATTGCGTCCACCTGGAAACAAGCAACCTTGACTTATCTACCTTTCTATAACTTAGGCTCACCATGAGTGCTCAAATGGTACTTCTAGGAAACAAGAATCGACCCAAGATGGCTGCCCAGACCTCCTCATCACCCTCTTCAACTGCAAATGTCCTAGAAATATAAATTCTCTAGCTACCTCCGATGCTCGTGACCTATTGAATAAAAATGCTAGGGAAAAACCTTCGCAGAGATATTTAAATTTTAAAAATAACAGCTAGCTGGTCAATTTGAAACATGATCATTGATATCCAACATTCCTCGATAGATGAACGGCCTAGATCACCCCTGAAAAAGTCACAAATGTATTTTGAAAAGTCACAGTCCACATTGGCATATCACAACCAATGGGAAATGAACATGTTGGCATATTTTTTAGTTTGGACCCACCTTGAGCTTTCTCTCAAGTCACTTAGTGAATGCGTGACTGAAGACTCTTTTTCATTCATGAAATCTTTCTCTTAACTCTGGTCTGGTCAAGTGACTATGCAAACACTACAGTCACTGAATATCTAAATCTTTTAGCTAACCCTAATTAAATCTAGTGAACAAGAGAAATTCTTTAGTCATCGAGTCACCAAATACATTCTAACCCTGGGCCCATCTGCCACTTGTCAATCTTCCATTTTCTCTCGACCGCTTTATCAGCAGACACCTCGACACTTTCTGCCATCGAACCCACTAAAGACTTGATTCCAATCCAATGGTGGGTGCATGATCTCATGGCCTTCGAATATTCTTTCAGATCATGTGCTGACCGTTGATCTTTTTTTTAATTGGGACCCCACCAACACATCAGGTCCACCCGTAAGTCTTTGTCATCACTCAGCAACCAATCATATGCAAGCACATCAGCAGCATGCAGCACTAGACCCACTGACAAGTCTCTATATCTTGGCCAATCACAAACTGGCATGTCATCTTAACCTGGCATCAGACCCACCTAACAGAACCTAAACACTTGGAAAATCCAATGGCGGGCATAAGATCACATGTGTTAGAAAAGGGCTATGTAAAGATATGCCAGCCGTCGATCTTCATTCTACTGACATCCCTATAGATATTCTGACACGGTCCCATTGACAAGCCTCCACTTCACAACCCTCGACCAATTAGAATGCTCCATATTGGACAACATGGCAGAGGACCCACATAAAGTTTGAAGTTCTACATCATAAGGAAGGATCAACGGCTATCGCAAGATCGCAAGCCTCTGACAGACCCAATGTGAACTCACAATGATCATTGATCTTTCTTAACTAGGACCCCACATCAAGTGATCACTAGAAAACTTAGTGATTACACAGCCAAAGGAAAATCATCAAGTCGCTTAATGAAATACTTAACCTCAGTTAAGTCTGGAGAATACGTGAATAAGGCATTCACTGAATCACCAAACCAAAGGTCTAACCTAGGGTTTGATTAAGAGATTGCCCGACTAAAGTCTTAGTCACCAAATTGCTAAATGGAAAGAGGAACCACCAAAAGAATAAGAGAACTGGTGACCAAAGGAAGAATTATGCACATGCTGAAATGAGAACCTAAGTGGCTGATAAAGTAACTAAAAAATAGAACCTAGCTTAGGGTTTTCTAGGGCTTTTTGGCACAGCGGTCACTTTTTCAAACTTTAGACCTGCAGACCAGGGGATAGAAAGAATTATAGAGGCTAGAAGGAAGGACATAAGGTCATGAAAAGTTTCAAGGGTGCTCGACAGGATTAAAATGTAGACCCTAGGATAGAAATAGCCAAATTTGCATGCACAAGAAAATTTGGGTAACATTTTGGCGATTTCTACTGGATGTCATCCTGCTAGACATTGATCAGTGGCCTTGAAACAATCCATTGGGCATGGGGTCATTACTGAGCACAAAAATTTGATAGAGGTACAAAACTAGAAATAGAGAGACAAAACTTGTGCATGGGCACTTTTTGGAAAGCAAGAAGCTAACCTAGAAAATAGGGAAAGAAGTAAGGAACATATTTACCTAAATTTACAAAGAGGGATTAACCTCAATGCAAGGCTTCAAATGGAATCCATTGACTAATATAGGAATGGCATCTCCTTTAAGGGTTGATAGATGAAAAGCATTAGACCCCTTGTATTTTGTTATAACAAATGGTTCACCCCAAAATGAATCAAATTTTGTATGTCTACCAGGTCTAGATCTAAATTCATCCCACTTGAGAACTACATCTCCAACTTTGAAATTTCTAGCCCTGGCTCTTTTATCAAAAAATTTCTTTGTCTAAATCTGATGGAACTCCATATCTTTCATGGATTTCTCTCTGAGTTCTTCTAACTCCATGAGCTGAGCATACCTGATCTATAAAGGATCTCCTTCTTCAAACAGGACATACTGAGTGGCTAAATCTAGAGCTAGTAATTCAGTTGAAATGGACAACTTAGCCTCTCTACCATATAATAACACACAAGGAGAGTTTCCAATGACTTTCTTTGGGGTAATTATGTCTAGCCATAAGGAAGACTTCAATTTAGTATGCCAGTCTCTCTGATTATCCTATAGGGTTTTCTTGATTATCCTAATCAAGTTCTTATTTGTTGACTCTGCTAAACCATTGCCCTGAGGCTAATAATTTGAACTTGTATTCAGATAAATGCCATTCCTGATTGCCCATTCTAAGACTTTGAGGCCTGTGAATGCCAATGCATTATCTAATATTATGGAGCCTGGAGTGCCAAATCTATGAATTATATCATCATAAAAACTTAATACAACACTCTCATTTGATTCTTTTAAGGAAATTGCCTTTGTCCATCTAGTAAAATAGTCTGTTGTAGTGATTATCCACTTGTGTCCTACACTAGATGGAGGATTGATCATACCAATAAAGTCTATACCCCATTTCATGAAAGGTTTCTCTATTTTGACTGGCTGTAGGGGTAAGGCTACAAACCTTTCTTTTCCTACAAACATAGCACATTTGATGCATCTTCTCACATGATCATGGCTATCCTTAAAGATAGATGGCCAATAGTACCCAACTCTCATGATTTTAAAAATAGTAGTCCTAGGAGAAAAGTGACCTCCAAAAGGTCCATCATGAAATTCAAATAGGACATCAGCTATCTTTTCTAAAACAATGCATCTTAAAAGGATACCATTGTGATCCTTTCTAAAAAGAACTTCATCTATTAGCACAAAAGGAACAGATTGTAATCTATAATATCTTCTTTTTTCTGAATCCAAACCTGTAGGACATTGTCCTATTTTCAAGTAATGAATCATGTTAGGTAGCCAACTTGATGCCTGGGCATGTTCATCTATAGAATTCACAACCAAAGATGCATCCATTTGTTCTAATTTCTTTGAGCTTTCATCTCCTGCCAAATGCTCACAAAGACCTCTTCCTCTAACTAGCTTAGTAGTCTAAATATCAATGTCATATTCCATCACCTTGGTGATCCAACCAGCTCTTTTCTCATTTAGGTCCTTGGAAAGAAAAAATTCTTTGACACTTGGATGAGTAAATTTCAAGTGTACCTTTCTATGGGTCAATATAGATATCTAAAATTTTTAAGGCTCTTCACCACAGCAAGTACATGTTTTTCCACAAAAGAGTATCTCTATTCATATTCTTCTAAACCTTTGCTAAAGAAAGCAATAGGCTGCTCCAATCCATTTGAATTTTCTTGAGTAAACATAGCTGATACAACATCTTGACCTCCATAAGCATAAAGGATAAAATCCTTGCTGAATTTTGGGTTTAGGAGAGCATGAGCTTCTGTTAGGGCCTCTTTGATAGCTTGGAAATTAAATTTTCCTTCTTTAGTCCAGTTAAAAGTTGAACTCTTCTTTAACATGGCTGTCAAAGGCTTCAATAAATCTACAATATTAGGCAGGAACCGCCTAACAAAATTAATCTTCCCTATGAAAGATTGGAGACTTTTCTTATGATGTGGCAATGGTAGCTCTAGGATGGCTACAATTCTCTCAAGGTCTACAGTAATTCCTTCTTTGGATACTACATATCCGAACAATTTTCCTTCATGAATTGCAAACACACATTTCTTGGGATTAAGAGATATCCCAAACTCTCTACACCTTTCAAAAATCTTCCTCAGATGTTTGATATGATCTGCTACATGTTTAGAATAGATAATTATGTCATCTAAGTAGACTAGTACAAACTTGTACATGAGGCTTTTAAAGGCCATATCCATTTCCTTTTGAAATGTAGCACCTACATTTGACAAACCAAAGGGCATCTTTTGATAAGCCATGGATCCCCACTTGGTTGTAAATGCAGTCTTATATTGATCCTCTTCATTAACCAGGATTTGATTGTATCCTGAATAGCCATCCAATAATGAAAATCTTTCAGATCTAGAGACACATTGTAAGATTTGTTCCATAGAGGGTAATGGATGGCGGTCTTTTAAGGAGGCCCTATTAAGATCCCTAAAGTCAACACATAATCTAAACTCCCCATTCTTCTTTCTGATAAGAACCAGGTTGGAAACCCAACTAGTATGCTTAATGGGGTAGATGATACCACTTTCTATCAATTTGAGCACTTCTTTATGCATAAGTGGCTCAAGCTTGGGATTAACAGGCCTTTTCTTTTGCCTCACTGGTTTGGCATTAGGCTCTAATTCAATAGTGTGTTGAGTAAGGGCTAGATCAAAACCTTTAAGGTCTTCATATTGCCATGCAAAAACATCACTAAATTATCTAAATAATTGGGTGTAAGCTTGCTCTTCCAATTCAGTGTTTACCTTCCCAAATTGTAAGCTCTTACCTGGTTCCAACTCTAATTCAACACAATGTTCTTATTGAACTACCAGGCTAGCTTTGTTTTTCTTAACTTCATCATCCTTGTTGAAGATAGTCTCTAAGGTGGCAAGACCTCTAGGCATCTTATTAGACTTTAGTTGTATCACTTGATCACCATAGTTTTGGGATAACCTCTCTTGATTATGCCTTGAAAAGACATCCTCTTCAAACAAGAACTGCAGAATTTGTTCATCATTGTCAAACACTTGCCAATTGACATTATTATTAGGAATAGAGGGTCTGAGAATCACTTTGATATGTTGTTGGGTCTCCTCTTTTGAAATACTATTTAGAATATCATATTGAGATCCAACAACAGCTAATCTATCTACATTTTGATTTAGTTTCCTAGGGATAGCAACAATATTGAAAGCACAAAAATCTTCAATTGTATCACAAAATCTATGTTTGTATGCTTTCAAGGTGTCATTTTTAGTTGCACTTGTCCCTCTCACTTGGCTGACTACTAACTCACTATCACCATAAACCCTTAGGGCCTTAAGCCCCCTTTTTCTAGCCCACTCCAATCCATTCACAAGACTTTCATATTCTACAATGTTGCTAGTGTAGGAGAAACTGAATCTGAAAGCTGTGTAGTATTTTTCTCCTTTTGGGGACACTAACATAGCACCACCACTAGAACCATGTCTACTTCTGGCTCCATCAAAAAATAGTTCCCAAACCTGGTTATTCTGATTCTCTGAATCAATGTATTCTTTGAGGAGGCTTGGCTCTATGGATCCACTTTCTTGTATCAAATAACTTCCCAAACCAAAATCCCAAATAATATTTTCTTGGGCCTCTAAAGCTCTTTCATCTAGTAAAATATTAGGGATACTTTATATCTTAGTGTCTTCTTCTCCAATGGTTTGGAAGTCATTGTCATCAAATATGGGGCAATTTACATTGATGGTATTGGACACATATGGCTCTATATGGTGTGCTACCAATGGTTCTGAATTAATGGTGACCTTGGTCCCATACCTTGTGTGAAATAGCATGTGAGACCAATCAGAAGATAGGTAACCTCCTATCTTAGCTATAAAATCCCTTGACAAACATATAGCAAACAATGCAGGGAGATCTATGATATATATATCAAGGAGGATGGAAAAATTAGGACTAGCATGCAAGATCAGACTGGTATCTTTGGTGATGCCTATAGTATTGACTGAGGATCCATCAAGTTGTGTGACCTTCTTTTGGAAGGGTTCATACTTAAGTCCTAATTGGTTAGCTACTTTTTTGGGCATTACAGTGCTAGTAGCTCCACTATCTACCATATAATTATGCACTAAAGATTTTCCAATGATTAAAGATACATAAAAGGGAGGTGGCTTTGAGTTCCTACCTTGAGTGGTATTGGCCTTGGAGTTGCTACTTGGAGCCTCCTTTTTTGGATCAGTGTTGACCAACACTAGCTTTGTAGCTTCTTTTGTAGGCTGAGGATTTGTCATTTCGGTCATGGCTTTCTTCAAAATCTTAGGTTTCCCTGGAATAGCCAAAGAGTCCCACATAGACATGGTAATGTTCACCTTCTTCATGTTGTCTACAATGTTGAAAGGTGTCATAGTGTGTACTCTTTATTGTGCTTTTACTATGATGGGCTCCACCTCTTTGAGAATCTGGCCCTCTTTGCTTGTAATGACAGGATCCTTCTTGAATATGATAGGAGCAGCTTGTTGTATTGGCTCTGCAGATGTAGTGGCTTTGGTTCGAGAGTCTGCTCACTCCATGTCTTGGGCTCTTCTCTTTGAACTTGTGTTGGTAGCAATGGAAGGTTCACCAATAACCCCATTGAAATCTTGCTGCTCCCAATTGAAGAGAGCAGTCTCATTATCTTGTGGTTCTTGTTGAGGGACCGACCCACTGGATGAATCCTCTGATTGAGCTTGTGAGGCATTTTGAACCATTAGAGCTTGCTTCATCCACCCATTTGAACATGTAGCTTGATTATGAGGTTGATTACAAGGAAAACACCATTCATTATCCATAGCCATATTATTTTGACTAGGAACCATATCCCTAACCAGATTTGCAGAATTGAGGGGTGCAGGGTTATATGGTTGGAATGGTCTCTATTAAAATTTTGTCATTGTCCTTGATACCCTCCTTGGAATGGTGGCCTATTTTGTTGATAAGACTATCCTTGATTTTGATATTGTTGATTAAGATTTTGGCCTTGTGGCTGAAAGGGTGGTCTGATTCCTTGCCCTTGCCTCTTTAGGTTTGTGACCTCTTTAGTCAAAGTTTGCAGCAAATTTTCCATTTCTTGCTAACTAGTTTGTTGACTATTTTTTATCTCTTGTAGCTCTTGAGAGAAACTTGCCTTTAACTCTTGACTGCTAGTACTAGCTTGAGGTGCCAATAGGGTGGGAATAGGAGTAGATGTGGGTACTTGTGGAGGTGCACTAGGCTAAAGGTTAGGAAAGATGGGCATGGGTGGCCTTCTAGCTATTATACCTGCCTGAATTAAATAATTTTCAGCCCTGACAGCTATGTCAAAAGCTTGGGGTAAAGAAGTACCACCCATAGATTGGATCATGATAGAAATTTGACCATTCAAGCTTTGTAAGAAATATAGGAAAGCATGGTCAACTGATGGCCTCACTGAGACTGGAATTCTATTCCATGTCTTAAGGAATCTACTATTGTAATCTATCATTTGTTCTTGAGGGTCTCTTTTAATGGTTGTTAACTGCTCAACCAAAGACAAGTTGTCTGATTTATCCTCAAAATGCTTGCTTAATGCATCTCCTAACTCATCCCATGAAGTAATGGAGCCAACAGTTAATGTTATAAACCATTCAAGAGCCTTACCTTTGAGAGAGGCTGCTAATAATTTGGTGGCCACATCTTCTTGGGTTATGTTGTGTATGTTGTAGATGGTGGTCACATCTCTTATGTGCTCAAAAGTAGTTGTTTTCCCTTCACCTGTGAAATTAGGTAAACTCTTTAGTTCCACCAAGGGCTCATCATGATGTATAGAAAAATTCAATGGACTTCCCTGATTGAAAGGTGCAAAGGCAAACTACCTAGCCATTATAAGAGCTATGATTTGAAGATTAACAACTATGTGAGTTGTATTTGCTGTTGGATTTGAATCTTCTTCTAGATCTCTGGTTAGAGAGCTGCCTCTTCTTCTAAGATGAAAGGGCAAAGGTGTCCTTTCTAAAGTATGAGGAGGTGTAGACTGTACTCTCCTTGTAGGAGATGTTCTCTGAGTTGATCTACCTTTGTAGCCTCTTTTTGAGGGCAACTCTAAAAATTTAGTAAGATTTGAGCTCCTAGTCTCAATCTTTCTCATAAACTTTGAACAACGTTAGCCTGAATCTATGAAATCAATGGAGTCACCAAATATACTTGATAGAACAACTTCTTAAAGTCTGTATTATGCAATTAGTATATCAGAGATAACATAACTTGAACATGAACTATCTTCTTTTGTGGTCCCACTGAGCATGCCAGAATTGTTACGCCCAAGGTGGGGGGTTTTTTTTTTTGAATTTGAATCTAATCTTATAACACCTTTGGACATAGATTTGAACCTTTGGTCGTACCAGACGTGCCAAAATTGTTATACACTAGCACCAAGGTGGGGTGTCTTTGAGCTTAAGTTTGTACTGATAGTCCCTATGTACTAGACTTCTTTAATCCTTTTGCAGATGAACCAACAGGAGCACCTTTGAAATTCAATTTGATATAGTCCCACTGGGAGTGCCATAATTGTTATACACTGAGTTTGCACCCTTGTTTCAAGCTGTCATAGTCTTGATAACCTAGTATAACATGGGAATCATCTCTAGGTTGTGGGACCTATGCTAACTGAGATGATACCTCTAGGTTCTAGGCTGGTTCCTCTTGGATAATCACCTTAATTTTCTTCTTGACATGAAAGTAAAATCTTGATGTGAAAAGGGATAGAAGGAATGCTTGAAAGGAAAATCACTTGAAAGAAAACTACCTACTAGGTGATGCACCAAAACAATGGTATGGATTACAGTATAAAAGATGGATTCAATGAATAAACTTAGGTCTAAGGGATCACAACTCATTGAATAGGCTTGCATAAGTATTTCATAGAAGGGTCTAAAAATAAAAGAGGGTATTTAGGGAAAGAGAGAGATTCTTTCACAAATAATAACACTCTTAGGATTAGACAACAATCTATGACCTGCAGACAAACATTCACCTCTGTAACTAGGGATAGGAATGAGACAAGATTGTTAAGGGGTTGTAGTATACCCACAAAAGCATTCACATCAAATCATCCACAAGAATACACATGAATTGTAGAAAGAAAGAAGGATCAAGAACCCTAAGATATCACTAAAAAACATATAAATACTAAATTCATTAAGAGATAACTCAAACAAGAAGCATAGGGACATGAAGAATGCCACAAAATACCTTACAATATCTAAATAATCAATGGGAATTTAGAACTATAGAAGCTAGAGGGAAAAAAGAATACCACAGATGACTCTTAAGAAAGGTAAACTTCTTTTACAATTGTCCAACTCTTCGCTCTAAAAGCTCCAAAAATTAATATATATCTCCCTTTTTGCATGCAGGCAGGAGTAAAATATCTAATTAGGGTTACATAAATTTTCATTAGAATAATAGCCAACCCTAATTCTATCAAATCTGATCATAAATACATCTCTGCAATACCATGGCTGATAAGATATTTGTGTGCCCATCCCCGCACTGCGTCCACCTACAGACAAGCAACCTTGACTTATCTACCTTTTTGCAACTCAAGCCCGCCATGAATTCCCAAATGGTACTTCCAAGAAACAATAATCAACCCAAGATAGTTGCGTAGACCTCCTCATCACCCTCTTCAACTACAAATGTCCTGGAAACATGAATTCTCCAACTACCTCTGATTCTCATAGCTTGTTGAATCAAAATGCTAGCGAAAAACCTTCGTAGAGATATTTAAATTTGAAAAATAATAGCTAGCTAGTCAATTTAAAACAAGACCATTAATATCCAACATTCCCCGGTAGATGAATGGCCTAGATCACCCCTAAAATAGTCACAAACCTCTTTTGAAAAGTCACAGTCCACATCATCATATCACAACCAATGGGAAACAAACATGTCAGCATATTTGTCAATTTGGACCCACCTCGAGCTTTATCTCCTTAAGTCACTCAGTGAATGCATGACTGAAGACCCTTTTTCATTCACAAAATCTTTCTCTTAACTCTAGTCTAGTTAAGCGACTATGCAAACACTACAATCACTGAATATCTAAATCTTTTAGCTGACCCTAGTTAAATCTAGTGAACAAGAGAAATCCTTTAGTCACCGTGTCACCAAATACATTCTAACCTTGAGCCCATCTACCACTTGTCAATTTTCCATTTGCTCTCGATCACTTTATCAACAGACACCTCAGCACTTTTTGCCATCGGAGGCACTAAAACCTTGATTCCCATCCAATGGTGGGCTCATGATCTAATGGTCTTCGAATATTCTTTTAGATCATGTGCCAACCATTGATCTCTTTTTGAACTGGGACCCCACCGACATATCAAGTCCACCTATAAATCCTTGTCATCACTCAGCAACCAATCAAATGAAAGCACATCAACAACACATGACACTGGACCCACTGACAAGTCTCTATATCTCGACCAATCACAAAATGACATGTCATCTTGACCTAGCATCAGACCCACCTGATAGAACTTGAACACTTGGCAAATCCAATAGTGGGCGTAAGATCTCATGTGTCAGAAAAGGGCTATGCAAAGATAAACTAGGCATCGATCTTCTTTCTACTGACATCCCTAAAGATATTCTAACACGGTCCCATTGACAAGCCTCCACTTCACAACCCTCAACCAACTAGAACCCTCCATGTCAAAAAACATGGTAGAGGACCCACATAAAGTTTGAAGCACTACATCATAAGGAAGGATCAATGGCTATCGCAATATCGCAAGCCTCTGACAGACCCAATGTGAACTCACGACGACCATTGATCTTGCTTAACTAGGACCCCATATAAAGTGACCACTAGAAAACTTAGTGATTATGTGACAAAAGGAAAATTTCCTAGCCACTTAATGAAATACTTAACCTTAGTTAAGTCTAGAGAATACATGAATAAGGCATTCATTGAATCACCGAACCAAAGGTCTAACCTATTTTTTGATTGAGAGATTGCCCGACTAAAGTCTTAGTCACTGAATCACTAAATGGAAAGAGGAACTGCTAGAAGAATAAGAGAACTGGTGACCGAAGGAAGAATTACACACATGCTGAAATGACAACCTAAGTGGCTGATAAAGTAACTAAAAATAGAACTTGGCTTAGGGTTTTCTAGGGCTTTTTGGCACAACGGTCACTTTTTCAAACTTGAGACCTGCAGACCAGGGGATAGAAAGAATTACAGAGGCTAGAAGGAAGGTCATAAGGTCATGAAAATTTTTAGGGGTACTCGACAGGATTAAAATGTAGACCTAAGGATAGAAATAGACAAATTTGCATGCACAGGAAAATTTGGGTAACAACCCTATTGGAGGAGCTAATGGAGAATTGATCGCATCTGGTTCTAAGACCAGAGGTAATATTTTTGAGTTAAACTCTATAGAGGTCATTTATTTTGTTGCAAAGACTGATGAAATTCAGTTATGACATAAAAGGTTTTGTCATATCAACTTTGACAACATGGTAAAATCATATAATAATAATGCTATTAGAGATCTACCTAAAATTGTGAAACCTGCTAACACCACATGTAGAGAGTGTGTCTTGGGAAAATAGACAAGAAGGAGTTTTACAAGCAAAGGATACTAAGAAAATGGAAAGTTGGAACTGATTCATAAAGATCTTTGTGAACCTACATAGATCATGTCATACTTCAAAGATAGGTACTTTATTATATTCATTGATGACTACTCTAGAATGATGTGGGTAGGATTTCTTAGAGAAAAATCAAAAGCATTTGAAACTTTCAAGTTCTATAAGGAAAAAGTTCAAAACAAGATAGGCTTAATGATAAAATGTTTAAGATTAGACAAAGGTGGAGAATTCACTTCACATGAATTCAATACCTTTTATGAAGAGCATGGTATTGTGAAGCAGACTTCAACACCTAGAAACCACAGCAAAATAGAGTTGCTGAAAGAAGAAACATAATAAATCTTGATGTTGCAAGAACCATGTTGATAGAAGGAAAGGTCCCACATATGCATTGGAGAGAAGTAGTCAATGCAACTATATATACAATGAATAAATTACAAATCATAGAAGGTACATACAAGAAACCATTTGAGCTATGGTATGGTAAGACACCTACTATTACTTTTTTCATAATTTTTGCAAGTAAATGCTACATTAAAAGAGATGAATGTATAAGAAAATTTGATGCTAGAAGTGATGAAAGATTATTCCTCAAGTACTCTACAAGAAGTAAAGCCTATAGATGCTAAAATTTGAGAACTAGGAAACTGATTGAAAGTTCTAGTGTGAGACTAGATGAAAAGTTTCAAGTTAGAGAAAAATACTATGGCTCTAATGACTATGAGATTTCTTTTGAAAATATGAGTACGAATGAGGATAATATGAAAACAATATAAAGTGAGAATGAAAGGAATGAAGCATCATAGGATGTTTTGGAAATTGCCAATGGCATAAGTGTGGACTTAAGGGAACAAAATACACCCATATATGTTCTCAGAAACCATCCTAAGGATTAGATCATTGGTGACAAGAAAAAAGCAACAAGAACAAGATCATAAAATAGAGAAGAGATGTCACAATCTACAAATGCAATTTTTTTGATCTCACAAGAAGAACCATAGTCCATAGATGAGGCATGTAGAGATGAATCATGGATCAAAGCCATGAAAGAAGAAATGGAGAAGATTCAAAAAAACAACACTTGGGAATTGGTTCCAAGGCCTAAAGACAAAAATGTAATTGGCACCAAGTGGGTATATTAGAACAAGTTGAATGAAGAAGGAATTGTTGTTAGAAACAAAGCAAGATTAGTATGTAAAGGATATTCACAAAAAGAAGGAATTGATTTTGAAGAAACCTTCACACTTGTTGCTAGAATTGAGGTAGCTAGATTATTCCTATCTTATGCTTCTCATAAGGATTTCAAAGTATATCAGATAGATGTGAAATTTACTTTTCTTAATGGATACTTGGAAGAGGAAGTATACATTGAGAAACTTGATGGATTTCCTTTATCAGGAAATGAAGATCTAGTTATCAGATTGAAGAAGGCCTTGTATGGATTAAAACAAGCACCAAGACCTTGGTGTGCAAGATTGGATAAGTATCTGATTCTATTGGGATACAAGAAAGGCAATGCTAACAACAATTTATACCTAATAATCACTGAAGAAGGTATCTTGATTGTTGAAGTCTTTGTTGATGATATTATCTTTGGAGGAAATGATGAAATGAGAAACATGTTTGTATATGAGATGAAAAGTGAATTTGAAATGTTTATGATTGGGGAGATGAAATTCTTACTTGGATTGCAGATCAGTCAAAGTAAAGAAGGGATATTCATATCCCAGACCAAATATCTTAAAGAAATATTGAAAAAGTTTGGCATGGATGATTGTAAACCTCTTTGAACCCCTATGGTAACTAAAACCAAGTTTTCTTTGGAAGATGAAGAAAAGAATGTACCTCAGACAAGGCATAGATTAATGATTGGAGGTCTTGAGTATTTGACACACACTAGACCTGACATTGATAATGTTGTTGGAATTGTTGCAAGATTTCAAGTAGATCCTAAAGAATCTCATATTATGGTAGTAAAAAGGATATTCAAATATCTAAAGGGCATGATTGAGTTTGGTCTATGGTATGATATATTAGAGGACTTTACATTTTATGTTTTCACTGATGCTAATTGGGTAGGGAATGTAGAAGACATAAAAAGTACTAGTGGAGGAGCATTCTTCCTTGGTAAAAGATTGGTTTCTTGGTTTAGCAAGAAGAAAGACTACATTTCTCTATCTACAATAGAATTAGAATATGTTGCAATAGTAATCAATTGTACATAGATCGTATGAATGAATAAAAAATTGAAGGACATTGGAGTATATCTTAAAGATTTACTATCCATTGTGACAATACTATCATGGTTGATATGTCAAAGAACCCTGTTATGCATTCAAAAACAAAACATATAGCAATAAAGTATCATACTTTGAGAGATAAAGTAGCAGAGAAAGAAGTAAAGTTAGAATATGTGAATGCAAAGGAGAAAATAACAAAACATTTCACAAAACCTCTTCCTAAGGATACATTTGAGTAATTAAGAAGTATTCTAGGGGTCATACCCCAACCTACTCTTGAGTGATTAATGTAGGAACTACATTAGTCCATAAATATCAGAGTGCTATTTCATTCTCTGGACTACATGCTTGATACTTATCCTATGGGGGAGTATATGTATTTGAGATGAATTACTAAGAACACTTGGAAATAAAATAACACCTTTTACATTGGTGTCAATGAGGGAGAGAATGAAACATGAAAAATAGTATGAGAGGATCATCCTTTGGAGGATTTGATGATTGATGAATAGGATTTGAAAAGATGTTGATACAGTATTGGCATCTTTTGGTATTTATGGAACTTAGATGTTTTTCATCTATGTTTTCATCAATGCCAAAGGGGGAGATTGTTAGCATGAATGCTGATGGTATTCCTATGGGGGAGTATCCTAGTAATGATAGAGGCATGCTACATTGGTTGGGTGTTACATTCATGATAGAGTTTGTCATTGATTGAAACATATGTTATTAACTGGTTGTTTAGGAGCTTGCAGAATAGGTTGTAGAGAATTGTATGGACACTGTACAATGAATAAGCATGTGCATACTTAGAGGAATACTCCTAAGGATGTCTTGGGTCAAAATCCATGATTGCATATTCTTATCAATTGAATAGATACAATTATGAATAGTTTACTAGAAACTATTTTCAGGAGATAGAAACTGTGATTCTCACATAATTGATTACAAAAATTTAAGGATAGCACTCATGGTCATTTGAGTTATGATGTGCGAACATAGGTTTGTGTTAGACACTAGCTTGAGTTATTATTGTGATCATATGAAGTAATGATCATACATGTGACTTCAGTTATGGCATGTGCATTGGCAAAGACCTATTGAGAGGCTGACTTGGAAGATGTTTCAAGTAATAAGATACGTGAGCTTAATAAATGGATCTAAATGATTATTTGATGTAACTATTATGTTGGAACATTGTAATAGGTTCTTTGTACATCTTCGCATGGGTTCATTTTGTGTTTTGTAAATAGGATTTATCCTATAAAGGCTGACCCAGATTTAGTTATTGTAACTTGTATATAAGGATTGAAATCCTTGTAAAATAAGCATGGAACTACATATGAAAGATGAAGAGGTGAATGTGAGCTGAAGGCTACATTGATACAATTTAAAGAATAGTAATTGTGCACTTGGGCACAAGATGGAGCTTTCTTGGTAGTAGTTGAAGACTAAAAGTAGTTTCATAATAGAATTATCTCAGACTTTAAGTTGTGAGGTTTGAAGAGCCTAAGGATGGCTTTAACTCTCAAATATCTTGATCAAGTTGATGTACTTTACACCCCTAACAAGATAATTTCCTTTAACAGGGTTGGATTCCTAATAGGGTCAATTCCTTAATTGGGATCACATTGTAAAAGACTCCTAACAGGGTCTGTCCTTTAATCAAAACATTTCTATTATAATACTCAGCTCCTAATAGGGTCAAAACTCTTAACAGGGTTATTATACATATAGTGTAGATATTTGTGGGTACCATCCCCACTGAGATTTTTCCCTTAATAGGGTTTTCCTCGAGAATAAGTCTTGGTGTCTATATGTATGTTATTGCTGCATTCATTTTTCACTTCAGTATTTTGTTATAAGAAATAAGTTTGAAATTAATGTTTAAGTATTCTATATTGGCATCAATTGATTCACCCCCCCTCAATTGATTCAGAGATCATTATTCTAACAATCCCAATATCATATCATTGTCATATACAGTCCCTAAGCATTCTTAAAACATGTCCTTCCATTTTTTGGATAGTCCTTGGTAGCCCAAACATAACTTCAAAGACATATTCAAAAAACATTTTGCCTTCATCCATCTACCAATTCATTCGCCAATCCATCATGTCCATGCTATTGCTAGACACTAGGCCAATTCTTACTCATGTAAATATTAAAGAGCTAAAAAATATCCAAAAAATTTAAATATGATCCTGGAAAAAAACCATAAAAATTGAATATGAAGTTGCAAAAAAAATCCTAAAAAATTGCATAATGACCTAAAAAAAATTCTAGAATTTCACATATAATGACCTGAAAAAATTCTAAAAATTCACATATAATGTCCTCAAAAAATCAATACAAAATCATATAATGTTCTAAAAAAATCAATAAAAGTAATATAATGTCTTGAAAAAATAAGTTAAAATCCTATAATGTCCTGAAAAATCACTAAAAATCAAATAATGTGCTGAAAAAAATAGTAAAAAACATAAATAGTCATGAAATTTTCTAAAATATCATAAAATGTCCTGAAAAAATCCTAAAAATACTAAAGTCTTGAAAAAAGCACAAAAAATCAAATATTTTCAAAATCGTAAAAATCAAATCCTTCAAAAATCTGTAATAAATTTGTAAATTATCATTTTCCTTGTTTTTAATAAAAAATATTTTGCAACAAGACAAACATTTCAGAAGATGTAATCTAAAGTTTTTAAGACATTGCACTAAAAGAGATCACGTATTAACAAACAAACTATCCAATCAAGTCAAAAAACAACCATATCAAACTTCTCCTATCAATCAATCAACATCAATTTGTTCTTTATCAAACCTATCACTTGTCTTATACAGGGTGTGGTATACTCAAAACTAGACAATATCTATCTTCGACAGGGTACTTCATTCCTAAAACCATACACTATAACCATCATCAATAAATAAAACTATCAATTTTGACAACTAGATCAAAATGGTTGTTGGCTTGCTTGGCTCAATGAGTCTTATATTTTATTGATTTATCTTTTTTATTAAAATTTTTGTGTTCTTCTTTTGGGGTGTTTTCCAAATTCAGGGGCATGTATGTCATATGCTTCAAGATGATTGGAAACATTCCTTGTCTTCTATGTGTTTGTTTTATGCAAAGGGATTGCACTATCATCCTGGATTTTTGTACCATGGTGCAACGCATCCAATTTTTTCATATTAAATAAAGCTCTAGTGACATAAAATGTACTTCTAAAAGAAAATTTTCATCATTATTAATTTTTCATTGTCTAATTTTATCCTTTTACTAACATTCCTTCCATCAGTCTTTTCCAATCATTTTCTTTTTAAAAAATTGTCCTCATGTCAATTTCTGCCCAATTTTTCAAGGGAGCATACTAGCTCCATTATGTTGATCCACTAGGCAATGATCCTTTATTTTTCTTTGAACCAACGCTCATAATCACATTGATTCAAAGAGGGGAAAAATGTAGACACTAAAAAATGGTCCAAACCTATGTGATACTTCTAAAGAGTTATTTTGTTGTCATTAGTTTTGTTAAATTCATATTACATTGTCAAAGTTAGTCAGTAAATGAAGGAGTCATAGGACTCAGTCGGTAAAGCAAACTATATACACTTAAAAATGTCTTGATAAATTAATTAAATATTTATTATTTAATAAATATTTATTTGATGAATTAATTAAATATTTACTATTTAATTAAGATTTTATTTCCTCTATTATTAAATAAATTATTCAACTTATCGAATATATTCACTTTATCCTATTCTTCTTATCCTAAGTCCTCTAAATTAGTCTTATTAAAGTGATCTAATTAATTAATCAATTATACAATCACTAATATGACTAAGTCCCATAGTCCATCTTATAGACCTAGTCACCTAACACATCATCTTGGCTAAAATAATTAATTTTTATTAATTATTAATAACCCATTTATCCTCACAAACACATGTCCTATTTTTAAGGGCTATGTGGCCTTATAAGACTTGGTTTCATGACCACATGTCTTCTCTTACACTAGGTCAAAACACATTTCCTATTCCTAAGGACCTTCTCAAGACACCTCAAAGGGTCAAAGATGATTCATAGGAGACTTGTACCAAGAGTCCTCATGGAGAAAAGGTATTTCCCCATTCTTCTCAATGGTCTTTGTGAGACACTTGACATGTGTCTTTCCCTTCCACCTTCTTCTCTTCATTGTCAATGTAGGAGGAACATCCTCTCGATTCTTCCTCTCACATTCCAACTACATCCCCTTTTCTCTCAACCCCTTCAATCAAGTCAATTTCAACCCTAGGATTCTCCACCTTTCAAACTCCACCTTAGGATCTTGCCACCTAGGCTTGAGTCCTCCAAAACCTAATAGAAATAGTGATCCAATCATCCAAACATCCAAGCAATAAAGCAATCAAGCATCATTATGAGCCATTTGCATAGCATTTTGATGGGGAGGCTAGGACGGACTAGCTCAGTCTATGCCCCTGATCCTCTCTATGATCCAGGTGTTCTTCTAACACCCCTGATGGTCTATAGGCTTCCCTACCTCTCCAAGGACCCCCTGACCTACCTAACCTACCCACCAAGTCAAACTAGCTCATCTACCAACATATCAAACTTAGCTCTTAGACACTATCCCTTACATAGGCTCAATAAGGGTCTTTTTGGCTTCCAACTCTTTCCCACACTCCAACAATGAATTTTATAAGCTCCAAGATGTTTTTAAGGCATTTTTCACCTGTTCAATGCATTGGCTTAGTTGGGTCTTTACTCAATTTAGGAGTTGCTTTGTATTTTAGGGCTACAAGGAAGTACCAATTAGGCCTCCTTCCAGATTTGTAGGACCTATAATTCTTCCTTCACATAGAATCAAAATTCCTATCCTAAAGGAATTTCATTGCAAATTCCTAACCCTCAAAGATTTTTGAGTTCTTGAGTGCCCATCTGACCGTACAATGTTTTTGGCAAATGTGAGGGTTTTAAGGGTTTGGAGGACTTCTCACTATCCTGGTCTTCAACAACACCTTTCCAAAACTCTTCAAATCTCCTTTTTCACACCACTTCACCTTCAAACAATCTTCTTCACTTCCCCAAAGGGATTTTTCATGGAACTCCCTCCTCTTTCACCTAGAGCACTTTGTTTGCTGACCACTCCTAGCCGGACTGTGCATAGCTCACCTAGGGATTTGTCAAGCACCTACTTGCACCTACATTTTGGTCCCCTACTTGCACATATATACAAGGTAGGGTCTGCACTACCTGATCCCAAAGTGCCATGGAGTTACCATGGCAGGGATAGGTGCTACAGGCCCTACTCCATCAGTGCCACCAAACTAAATAGTGGGCTGTCAAGTTTGATAAGAAAAAGAAAAAAAACTAAACACACAAAAACCTAATCTAAAAT
Source organism: Chamaecyparis obtusa (assembly GCA_027943335.1). Taxonomy (NCBI): domain Eukaryota; kingdom Viridiplantae; phylum Streptophyta; class Pinopsida; order Cupressales; family Cupressaceae; genus Chamaecyparis; species Chamaecyparis obtusa. Next base: position 2,250,799 of record BSBK01003571.1, read on the forward strand.
GCTGAGAAATGAATTAAAACAACACAAGATAACTATGCAAACATGAGGTATCATCAGTAGTACACCATTCCAACACTTCAAGCCATGAAAAATGACTGTCAAACACTGGTTTAGTCTATAAAGCCTGCTATTTCTATACAAAATCATACCAAATGACATCCAACCTTGATATTAGGGTTTTACAGGTCTTTTATAACCTTCTCCTTGGGGTGAGGGTTTAGTTAGGGCTTTTTAGCCTCTTAGCATGGTTAGGCAATACAAAGAGAAAAGTTGCTTAGCAATTTTTTAAAGTTGCTAGCAACTTTTGAACAACTTTTAGTTGCTTGAACAACCTTTGTTCACTCATTACAAAGGACCATTGTTAGGCCTCCTAAAGCACACATGTGCTCATATCTTAACTAAACACTTATCCCTAGACCTCTAACTCATAGAAAATCAAAGATATCAAGATGACAACATTTCTTGAGTCAATGTGCCATTCCTAATAGGGAGACCACCTGAACTTCTAGGACTTGGACAAAGCATAGACACACAAAATGAGCCAAAACTCCTATTGACTCTTATTTTAATTAAAAACTTCAGTAAGAAGTGCTTCAGAACAAAATTTGATTGGTGGGAGCCCTTATAAGGGTGCTCCTGCACCATTCTCCCCCTCAGCACAACTAAGGCACTTTGGGTCAAGAAGAGCCAAGTCCACACCAAACTTCTTAAACTATCCTTCTTCAACCTAGGTGGCTTCAAATTTAGGCTGATCCTTCCATTTGATCAGGTGTTCCATATAAACTTGATGCCTTGTGGTCTTCTTCACTCTGGATTCCAAAACCTTCTCTACTTGGGCTGGCTTCTTCTTGGGCATTGCATTGGTGTCTATATCTTGCAGTACCTTTGGTGGAGCTGTACCTTGCTAACTGACATCTCCTTTGAATTTGATCAGGTCTACAACATTAAACACCGGTGAGATGGCTAAGTCTGATGGCAAGTCCACTTTGTAGGCATTCTCTCCATATTTGGCTAGAATCTTGCATGGGCCTACTCTTCTCATCTATAGCTTAGTGGGCATGCCCTTTTTCATTCTTGCCTTGTTAAGATGGACCATGACATAGTCCCCAATCTGAAATTATACTTCTTTCCTCTTTTCATCCACTTTAGCAAACTCCAAAATGGTTTTCTTCACTTGCTCTTGAACCTCCCTGGTAGTTTGACTAAAATCTTTAGCTTGTCCACTCTTTAACTCCACAGAACCTAAGTCTCTCAACTCACACACTCCTCTAGGGTGTCTTCCATAGACTATCTCAAAAGGACTTCTTCCTGTAGTCCTATTTACACTATCATTGTAAGCATATTCAACCTGAGATATAACAAGATCCCAAGTTTACCCATACTCCTTGGTCAAACACCTTAGTAAGTTTCCAAGCACCCTATTGATGACCTTAGTTTGACCATTAGTTTGAGGATGGTATGTTGAACTAAAAGAGAGATTAGTTCCCAACCTTTTCCATAAGGTTTTCCAAAAATGGCCCATGAACTTGCTATCCCTATCTGACACAATACTCAAAGGGAGTCCATGGATCCTAACTATCTCCTTAAAAAAGAGATGTGCTACATAGCTTGCATCATGAGTAGTTTTGCAAGGAATGAAATGACTCATTTTAGAAAACCTGTCTACTACAACATAGATGCTATCCATACCTAATTTGGTTTAGGGACTCCAACCACAAAGTCCATACTTACACACTCCCAAGGCCTATTTGGAATTGGAAAAGGTTGGTAGAGTCCTACATTGCTTGAACCTCCTTTAGTTCTCTGGCATACTCCACATTGCTCAACATATCTCCTCACATTCCTTGCTAGGTTAGGCCAAAAGTAGTATCTCTGTACTAACTCCAATGTTTTTTTTATGCCAAAATGACCACTAAGACTACCATTATGCTTCTCTTGGATAAGATTTTCCCTCATGGATCCTCTAGGTACACAAAGCTGATTACCTTTAAACAAAAATCCATTTTGAAGGGTGTAATCTAAAAAATCACCATGGAAATTGTTCTCAAACTCTAGGAACACCTTGTAGGCTTGTGAGAAGTCTTCATCCTCATATAAGTCTTTAAAACTTTCTATTCCAATGCTTTGTGGTTGTACCTCTTGGAAAGTCAATAACTTCCTACTTAAGGCATCTACTACCTTGTTGAGCTGCCCTTTCTTGTGCTTGATTGTGAAGGTAAAGGATTAGAGATACTCCATCCACTTCAAGTTCCTTTTACTAAGCTTCTCCTAAGTGTTGATATATCTTAAAGCCTAATTATCAGTAAACACCACAAATTCTTTTGGCAAAAGGTAATGCCTCCACTTCTTGAGAGATTGTACCAATGAATACAACTCCAGGTCATAAGTTGAATACTTCTTTGCCTCATTGAGTTTCTCACTAAAGAATCCCATAGGCCTTCCTTCTTGACTCAATACATCCCCTACTACTACACCACTTGCATCACATTCAATGGTGAACAACTTATCAAAAGTTGGCAAGAGTAACATAGGTTTTGTGGCTACCTCTTGTTTCAATGTTTGACATGCTTTCTCAGCTTCCTCAGTCCACTTGAACTTAGTTTTTAGTCCTCCTTTGATGGTTTCAAGCACTGGTGCACATATCCCACTAAATTTCCTCACAAAATTTCTATAAAATTCTACCAAGCCATGAAAATTTCTAACTTCAATCCCTGTTTTAGGGGTAGGCCAATTCAAGATTGCCTCCACCTTGCTTGGGTCCATTTTTAGAGTACCCTTGGACACCACAAAGCCTAAGTAAACCAGATCTTGCTGCATGAACTCACACTTTTCTAGATTGATGGCTAATTTCTCTTCATGTAGCTTCTTCATAACCAACCTTAAGTGCTCAAGATGCTCTACTTTTGTTTTTCTAAAGATTAGTATATCATCTAGATACACCACTACAAATCTATCTATGAAGTCCTTCAAGACCTCATTCATTAATTACATGAAGGTGCTTGGGGCATTAGTAAGCCCAAACGGCATTACAAGCCATTCATACAAACCATCTATGGTCTTAAAAGTGGTCTTCCACTCATCACCCTCCTTAACTCTGATTTGGTGATAACCACTCTTTAAATCTAGCTTGGTGAAGTACATAGCACCTCCTAAGCAATCCATCAAATATTCTATTCTTAGAATTGGGAACCTATACCTAATAGTGATCCTCTTGATAGCCCTTGAATCTATGCAAAGTCTCCATTTTCCTCCTTTCTTGGATGCTAAGACCATTGGGACTGCACATGGACTAATACTTTTCTTGTTCAGCCCTTGATCCAATAATTCTTGCACTTGTCTTGCCACTTCCTTATTCTAGTCTGGGGTAAGCTTGTAGGCTTCTTTTTTAGGAAAAGATGCACCGGGTAAAAATTCAATTTGATGACTTATAGCTCTTCTTGGAGGTAAGGTGGTAGGGTTTCCATCACTTACTATATCTCTAAATTCTTCCAACATTTTCTGCACTTCCAATGGTGTTTTAGCTTGCAACTTCTTGTCCTCCTCCTTTGGCTTCACCATGATAGCACATCCTATGGTCTCCTCATCATGCAAGGCTTGTAGGAACTCTTTACCACTACTAAGAAACACACTAGGTGTCTTAGAAGTTCCCTCTTCATTCTCTATTAAGGATTGAACTTTGAAAGTCCTCCCATCCTTCTTGAAATAAATGGAGTTTTCCTCTCCATCATAGATCACCTTTCTATCAAATTGCTAGGGTCTTCCCAATAGAAGATGACAAGCATCCATGGGCAAGAAATCACAAAGCACTTTTTCTTTATAGCCTCCAATAGAAAGCTCTACCCATGTCTGCTCATTAACTAGCACACTTTTCTCCTGGTTCAACCAAGTCACTATTAGGAATAAGGTGTCTCAACCTTGGATAATTCCTATTCTTATTATTTGTTTTGTAAAATGTATTTCTTGCAAATAATGTTGATGTGTCAGCATCTTGAATCGTGTGTAAGGAGATCATGGCTAAAACGGGTATGCCGGATTCCTATGACATGTAAGAGCTATGTCAAGAAGATTCAATGACAAGTGAAGACATGTGGCAACTGATAAATTTGAGTACTGTACACTCTTCCCCAATCCTGGGGTTCGGGGCATCGGCCCGAAATTTTTTTTGGGGTTCCTATTTTCTTAGAGAATGGTAAAACCCTAATACGGTTATCTTTGGGAGTAGCCCTAAAAAGTGAAGCGCATGATATAATTTTTTTTAGGGTTACAAAGAGAAGTGATGCGAGTGTATGGTTGGAACATTTTTATGCTATTGTGATTTGTCTTCAAGGTTTTGGAAATCTTCTAAAAGAACTTGCATTGCAAGTGTATTGTAAGCTATAATAGTTTTGATCAATACATTGTGCAAGTTTTGGAGTGCTGGGGTTTTTACCGAAAGGTTTCCTCAGGGTATATCATTTTTTCATTCTCTATTTTTCTATATGCATGGTATGTGATTGCAACATCTTTGTTAAAGTAGTTAACGAATCTGAAATTGTAAGGATTTATAAGAATTTGCACAATACTCTCCTAAAGAGATTAGTGTAGGAAGTTGTTTCCGCACCTGAGTTTCCTTACAGTCACCTTGTATGGATTTTCATGGGGAACCTTTGTAAGTTTTAGCTTCTTTGTTGCTTCCTCTACTATGATGTTATCAGTAGACCCTAAATCTACAATAACCTTGCATACTTTGCCTTGTATCTTGCATCTGACTCTAGAAAGAGCCCTCTTTTGCTTGGGTTCACCTTGATTAGGCTTCCTTATAAGTACCCTCCTGAACATTAGGTTCTCCCCCATTTTTTATTCTAATTTGCTGACATCATTAGTGCATGAGCTGCTGCTGTCCTCTTGGGTATAGGCTACCCTCTTCTCATTATTTGAGGTTGATGGTTTATCAGGACACCTATAGGCAGGGTGTCCAAGTTGTCCACACTAATAGCACTTCATGGTGGAAAAGTAAGATCTGCTCCTTCCTATTCCTCTTCCTCTGTTTCCTTGAGAACCTCTTCCTCTACCATAAGATCCTCTTGTACTAATTTCTAAACTTTTTTCCAAGAGTCTGCTTTCTCCTTGGCTTCTTGAGTCACCACCTCTACTAGAACCTCCTCTTTGACCCCCTCTAGAGTCTCTACCTCTTCCCCTATTCTTGGAGTTAGTTTCTTTCTTTCTTCTTTATTTCTCTTCAAGCTTTTGTGCCATATGCTAACAACCAAGTACTATGGTGGGAGTAAACAAACTCATTTCCTCTGTTATGCTCCATTTCAAATCACTTAGATATCTTGCCACTTTAATGCTTTCTTCTTCTTTGATCTTGGATCTCAAGCTCAACTTGTGGAACTCTTTAGTGTAGGTGGCTAAATCCATCTCCTCCTATGCCGCTAAATTTCATAATCTATTGGTAGGTATGCTTCCTTCACTTCATTCACCATTGCCTTACAATTAGAGATTGGGTTCTTTCCTTCTTTCTCTCTTTCACCTTGCAAGTAGTTCCACCAGGTTAAAGCTTGTCCTCTCAGCCTAGACTTGGCCACTTTGACCTTCTATGCCTCTGAGATCTCTTCACACTCAAAGTGATTCTCCATGCCTTCAATCCATTGCATCACAAGCTCTGTATCCATCCTACCAGTCAATAAGGGGACACCTTCAAGTGCCTTGCCTATGATAGCCTTCAAGGATTTAATAAATTGTTCATATTGAGTTGGAGGATCAGGTATATGTACATCATCATCAATGGTTGTCTCTTTCCCTTTGGCATCCTGCTCCTCCATCCTATCTTTCACCTTATCTACTTTTGCTTGGACATCATCCAAGAGTTTCTCCATTTGCATCAATCTTTCCTGCAGGAGTCTATTAGCTTCCTCCTAATCTTCCACCTTCTTAGAAAGCTCTACATTAGTCACCATTTTCTACTTGTGTTATGATCCAACTGATTCTTCTGATGGTTGAAACATCCACTATTCACTTCCCAAGCCTTAAGAGGCTCTGATACCAATCTGAGGGGAGGCTAGGATAGACTAGCTCAGTCTATGCCCCTAATCTTCTCTAGGATCTAGGTGTTATTCTAACACCCCTGATGGTCTATAGGCTTCCTTATCTCTCCAAGGACCTGCTGACCTACCTAACCTACCCACCAAGTGAAACTAGCTCATCTACCAACATATCAAGCTTAGCTCTTAGACACTATCCCTTACATAGGCTCAATAAGGGTCTTTTTGGATTCCAACTCTTTCCCACACTCCAAAAATGAATTTTATAAGTTCCAAGATGTTTTTAAGGCATTTTTCACCTATTCAATGCATTGTCTTAGTTGGGTCTTTACCTGATTTAGGAGTTGCTTTGTATTTTAGGGCTACAAGGAAGTGCCAATTAGGCCTCCTTCCGGATTTGTAGGACCTATAAATCTTCCTCCACATAGAATCAAAATTCCTATCCTAAAGGAATTTCATTGGAAATTCCTAGCCCTCAAATATTTTTGAGGTCTTGAGTGCCCATCTGACCGTACAATGTTTTTGGCAAATGTGAGGGTTTTAAGGATTTGGAGGACTTCTCACTATCCTGTTCTTCAACACCACCTTTCCAAAATTCTTCAAACCTCCTCCTTCACATGAATTCACTTTCAAACACTTTCTTCACTTCCCCAAAGGGATTTGTCATCGAACTCCCTCCTCTATCACTTGGAGCACTTTGTTTGCTAACCGCTCCTAGCCGGACTATGCATAACTCACCTAGGGCTTTGTCAAGTACCTGCTTGCACCTATATTTTGGGCCCCTACTTGTACATATATACAAGGAAAGGTCTGCACTACCCAATCCCAAAGTCCCATGGAGTTACCATAGTGGGGATAGGAGCTATAGGCCCTACTCCATCAGTTGCACCAAACTGAACAATGGGCTGTCAAGTTTGATAAGAAAAAGAAAATAAACTAAACACACAAAAACCTAATCTAAAATGCTGATAAATGAATTAAAACAACACAAGATAACTATGCAAACATGAGGTATCATTAGAAATACACCATTCCAACACTTCAAGCCATGAAAAATGACTGTCAAACACTAGTTTAGTCTATACAGCCTGCTATTTATGTACAGAATTGTACCAAATGATATCCAACCTCCATATTAGGGTTTTCCAGGTCTTTTATAACCTTCTCCTTGGGGTGAGTATTTAGTTAGGGATTTTTAGCCTCTTAGCATGGTTAGGAAATACAAAGAGAAAAGTTTCTTAGCAACTTTTAAAATTTTCTAGCAACTTTTGAACAACTTTTAGTTGCTTGAACAACCTTTGTTCACTCATTAGAAAGGACCATTGTTAGGCCTCCTAAAGCACACATGTGCTCATATCTTAACCAAACACTTATCCCTAGACCTCTAACTCATAGCAAATCAAAGATCTCAAGATGACAACATTTCTTGAGTCAATATGCCATTCCTAATAGGAAGACCACCTAAACTTCTAGGACTTGGACAAAGCCTAGACACACAAAATGAACCAAAACTCCTATTGACTCTTATTTTAATTACAAACTTTAGTAAGAAGTTCTTCATAACAAAATTTTTTTGGTGGGAGCCCTTAGAAGGGTGCTCCTACACCACTTTTCATCCACCATAGCTGCATAATCAAGGTTTTAGGCTAGTTTTGTATAGAAATCATCAAATCTCCACACTTTGACAATATCTTGGGCAAAGGAGCATCATTGGAAATCTGAGAGATCACCACATCCAAGAAATCAAGGCTAGGAGGAAAATGGAGACAAGCTACAATGGATAAGTGAAGGTAAAACTTTTGTTTTAAGTTCATTTGGTTATTTGTATTCTTAATTGTGTTGCATTTAGATTGATTTAGTAGCTTAATATAGTTAGTATTTCATTTCTAGTAATAGACATCTAATTTGCATACATTTTTTATGCCCACCATGGGGCCTGCCCATAAAATTTAACATTTTATTTTTCAATTTTCCATGTCCAGCATCTACAAGTTTTTCCTGTGCATTAATACTCAATTCCTGCACATACATCACTTCTGCCTGCGCATCCATTTTCACAACACCAACCATTCTTCTCTAATTCTGTCTTTTCTAAAATTTATGTGCATTTGTCATATTATCCTATGTTTCTGTATATTTCTGATGCACTTTCATTTCTACTATGCATTTTTTCCATCACACTATGCATATAATCACTGTTCCTGGGCATCCATTATTTATGCGCAATCTCTCTCTATTCCTGTGCATCTATTTTTGTTTAGCTAATAAATTTTATTTTCTAATAATTTTTTTTTAGCTAACTAATTAACCATTGTCTGTTCATTTCTTGTAGTTTTTTAGGTTGTATTGTAGGATGCATCTTTGAAGACCCCTTCAAGACTACTCACAATTTTATTTGCAGGTTCCTTGGAAGACAAAAAGGGGATTCACAAAATCAACCATAATCTAGTTTGGGCTTTAAAATATGACATATTTTTCAATTTTGTGTGTCTTCTTTAGCTTAGAACAAGTGTTTGATGTGTTTTTCTTTTAAAGTACTTTTGTAATCTTAAAATTATAACAATGTATCATCTCCCCTCTCCATTCTGATGAAGGGTGCTCCCCTTAATACCACAAACACATAATAGAAACAGAGAAACAACAACAATTCACAAGAACAAAAAATGGGCTTCTTATTATCTCCACAAATGTGGAATTACAAATTTTAGAATTACAATATGCAAAGCCACATGGGCATTCCATTTACAATATTCTATAGGACAAAGCCTTGAATCATTATCCAAATTTACCCAGAACTGCCCTAGACAACACTGTGGGCCTTCTTTATATAGGCAATTTCCACCACTTGAGAAGGTTCTAGAAATTTAGCCCTTAAGGCTGACTATACATAGAATTATTTTATTTTCACAATTTTTACAATAAGGTCGGCTCAAAAGAAATACAAAATATGCTTTTAGGTAGCCCAACTTCTAGAGGCCATAACTTTCTAACCGTAGCTCCATTTATCTATTATAACCACTTTTCAGAAACACTAGGATGAGATCTACAATGTTTGGCTAGCGCAAGCTCTAGTTAGTCAAGGGTCGATCGTGATCTAGAGCCTCTAAGGCCTTCAAGATTGACCTAAAATATTTCATACCCAAAAACCACAATAACTTCACCAATACAAATGATGTGGCAATGAAACTCAACTGGTGGACTGATATGACTAAGATGAACCTCCAACTATGAAATCAGAACATTCCAAGATCATATGACCAACTTACTAAAAATAGTAAGTTTCCATAAATAGCAGATCTACGCAAGATAGCCCTTATTGAAAAGAAAACAAAAATATATTTGGGTGATGCAAGATTGTTCTTACACCCAAGATGTTCCTGCATCAGACACCTAGGGTAATTTGAGAAGTGACCCCATCATGTCTTAGGTGTGAATAGGAAAACCAAGATGGTTAACCTCCTCCCTTGTCAGCCATGATGAATCTTCAACAAGTCTTCATTTCCACTTGACCAGATATTCTTCATATGTCATGTTAAGTGTGCTTCTGCCAACACAACTATCTAGTATATCCTCAATCTCTTTGGTATCTGAACTAGTTGTTGGAATACTCCACTGTACTATCATGATCTCATCTTCAACACCTCCTTCATATACTCTATCAAATCTAAAATGTTAAACACTGGTGAAATATTTAGCTCAGTAGGCAATTCTACCTCATAGGCATTTCCTAAATCATGCTTCTTCAATATCTTACATGGCCCAATCTTCTTCATTTTCAACTTGTTATATGTACCAACTAGAAATCTCTCCTTCCGCAAATGAACTGTGACTTCATCTCCAACCTGAAATTCCTTATGCCTTCTTTTCTCATCTATCTTAGCCTTATACTACGCATTCATCTTGGTAATGTGCTTCCTCACCTCCTCATGGATGTTCTTCAAGTGTTCTGCAAAATCCTCAGCTTCAGCACTACGTATTTCTCCTTTATCTATCTTTCTCAACTCAGATGCATTTCTTGGACTACTTCCATATATAATCTAGAATGGTGATTTACGAGTGCTCCTATTGATAGAATTACTATATGCAAATTCCACCTATGGTAAAATCAAATCCCATCTTGTTGGCTTATCTCCAACCAAACATCTCAGCAAATTCCCCAAGCTCCTATTCACCACCTCTGTCTGTCCATCAGTCTGTAGATGATGTGATGAACTGAACTTCAAATCTATCTTTAATTTCTTCCACAATGTGCACCAGAAATATCCAACAAACTTAGTTTCTCAATCTAAAACTATGCTCTTTGGAAAACCATGTAGTCTCACTACTTCTTTGAAAAATAATTATGCTACATGAACAACATCATTAGTCTTCTTGTAGGGAATGAAATGTTCCATCTTTGAAAATTTGTCAATCACCACAAAAATTGAATCATGTCCCCGCTGAGTCCTCGGTAAACCAAGAAAAAAGTCCATACTGATATCCTCCCAAGGTTTCTTTGGTATAGGTAATGGTTGATACAACCCTGTATTCTTCTTTAGTCCCTTTGCCATCTGACATACTCTGCAACTTTGTACAAAATTCTTGACATCTTACTACAACTATGGCTAATAATAATTCTCACTAACCAAAGCAAGGGTTTTATCATGACCAAAATGTCCAGCCAATCTTCCGCTATGCTTATCCTTGATGAGATTTTCCCTCATAGAACCTCATGGAATGTGCAACTAGCTCTCTTTGAATAGCATATCATCCTATATGATGAAATCCAACCACTTCATTTTGTCTAGAGTAATAGGTTCTGTGCAAGCTTTCCAAGCTTCACCAAAATTAGGATCCTCTGGATACAATTTCTCAAGTTCCTTAAACCCAACCACTTCAATATGCATTCCTGTCAGTAATAGTTAACTTCTGCTAAGCGCATCTGCAACCCTGTTAGACTTTCCACTCCAATGTTTCAAAACAAATGTATAACTCTACAAAAAGTGAACCCATTTCAAATGCCTTTGATTCAACTTTCCTTGACTATTCAAATATTGCAAAGCTTGATGATCAATATACAAAACAAACTCCTTAGGAAGAAGATAGTGTCTCCACTTCTTCAATGCCTAAACTATAGCATAAAATTCCTGATCATAAACAAAATATTTTCTCTTGGCATCATTTAACTTTTCACTAAAATAAGCAATAGGTTTACCTTCTTGACTCATAACAACTTCTATTGTAGTACCACTAGCATCATAGTCTACTTGAAACACCTTATTAAAATCTAGAAGTGCGAAAATAGGTTGTTCTGTAATTTTTTATTTCAATAGTTTAAAACTCTTATATGCCCCATTAGTCCACTTGAACTCTTTTCTATCCCCTCTCATTGTTTCAGTCAAGGGTCCACAAATACTGCTAAAACTTCTAATAAACTTTCTATAAAAACTAGCCAAACAATGAAAAGATCTTACCTCTGTAGCACTCCTTGGAGTAGGCCATTGAAGGATAGCATGTACTTTCTCTGGGTCTATTTTTTGACCTTCTATTGAAACTACAAATCCCAAATACACTATCTCTTTCTTCACAAAACTACACTTCTTCAAATTTATCAATAATTTCTCTTCTCTTAGCTTCTCAAACACCATACGAATATGCACCATATGTTTCTCCAATGTTTTCCTAAAGATCAAAATATCATCTAGGTAAACAATGACAAACTTACCTAGAAACTCTTTCAGAACCTCGTTCATGAGCCGCATGAAAGTGTTCAGTGCATTGGTTAGCCGAAAAGGCATGACTAACCACTCATACAGTCCTTCCTTTATTTTGAAAGTAGTCTTACATTCATCTCCTTCTCTGATCCAATTCTGATGATATCCACTCTTCAGATCTATCTTTGAGAAATACACAACTCCACTCAAATAGTCCATAATATCATCCGTTCGTGGCAATGAAAACCTATACTTGATTGTTATATTGTTTATTTCTCTGGAGTCTGTACATATCCTCCATTCTCCATTCTTATTTGGTGGTAATACTACTGGTAGAGCACATGGACTCAGGCTCTCCTGAATCAACCCCTTCTATAACAACTCATGTACTTGTCTATTCAACTCCTCACTTTCTACTGGTGTCATTCTATGTGGTGCCTTATTTGGAAAACTGGCTCCTGGAACTAGGTCCATCTAATGACTGATCTTCCTTATTGGTCATAATCCATCAAGTACATTATCAGATACAATATCCTAAAACTTATTAAACAAATCTGCAACTTCTACAAGTACATCTTCTACCTCCCCTTTACTAGCTTTTGGAATTAAAGCAAAACACACATGCTCATACCTCATACCATCTAGGAACTTTCTTCCATCAACAAAAGTTATTCTTGCATTACCACATTCCTTTTCTTCTATTTCATTCAATGACTTTAGCTTATGTTGCACTCCATCCTTTGTCAGAGAATAGGTATTTGCATGACCATCATGTACAACACACCTGTCAAACAGCCATGGTCTACCTAAAAACATATGACATGCATCCATAGATATGATATCACATAGTACCTCATCATGGTATCTACCAATCTTGAACTTTACTAGGAATTGTTCATTGACCATGAACTTGTGGTCAATTCACACCCAGACAATCTAATATGGATGTGGGTGTTTCTATCTCTTGAGCTTCAACTTTTTCACCATCTCTTCTGACACCAAATTGTCAGTGCTTTCACTATCAATAATCATATCACAACATTTACCCTCACACTTGCATCTAGTGCAAAATAGGCTCCTCCTTTTCTCAGGTTCATTCTCACCACTCAGTAGGACTCTTCTATTAATCAATGTTTCTCCTCTTTCAACATCTTCAGAATGTGATGATCTAACATCTTCATCAACATGTGCAACTCTGGCCTGGCCTTCATTCCTCCTATATGTCCTTCCTTGGTGTTGAGGACATTCAAATGCCCTATGACCTTCTCCACAATGAAAACATGTTCCATGGAAGCCTCCTCTTCCTAATCCTTGTCCTCTTCCACTTCCTCTCTGATCTCTATTATTCTGATCATAGAAATGATTATAAATATTTTCTCTCTAATTTTGACTGCTACTGGCCTCATCCTTCTTTTTCGAATCTTCATTTCAGCCTCCATATGACCATCCACCAGATCTTCCACCATGACCTTTTCTATTTTGTTTCCTCTCAAACTTCTTGTTCATCTTTTCCTCTAGGGAAAATTGGTATGCCTCTTCAATACTATTCATTTGAACCAAATTCAACTCCTCTTGAATTCTTGGCCTCAACCCATTAAGGTAATAGAAAAATTTCTCCTTATCAACTTTCACATGGCCTGTTTTGATGAGGATTCGATAGAACTCCTCTATATACTCCTAAATAGATCTTCTTGCTTGCTTCAAACTTTGCACTTTCTTCAGTAGGTCAAGCTCATAATCACTAGGAATGAACTGTGGCTTCAATTTATCCACCATCTGATCCTATCCTGTGATTTTATCCTTTCCTCTTCGATTTCTCTCTAATTGGATCTCCTACCACTAGATCTTCACATGACCCTTCAGTCTGGCCTTCGTAAACTTGACCCAATCATGATCCTCGACATCTTGATACTCAAAATATTCTTCTAATTCATTGATCCAGTCGATCAAATCCTCTAGGTTAAGATTTCCTAAAAATGCAGGAACCTCAATCTTAGGTCTTTTTCCAATCTTGGAAATGGCCCGAAAAAGTCTTTCTTCCTCCTGGTTCAGAATTTCACCTTCTTCTTGATCAGAATTTCCTTCTCCCTTGGCTTCATCCTCACTTTCTTCTTTGAAATTAAGATTTATTCCTCTATGAATCTCTTCTTGCAATGCTCACACTTTTCTTTGGAGTGGTCTAACCTCAAGCATCACAACACTAGCTCTTCAGCCATGTTCCTTTTGTGGAGGCATTTTCATGCTTCTTGTTGAAACCCTAACCACGGTCCTGGTGCAAACTGCCTCATAGTCAAAAATTTGTCTACACACTCACGAACTCCCACTCTGATACCACTTGATGAAGGGTGATCCCCTTAATACCACAAACACATAATAGAAACAAAGAAACAAAAACAATTCACAAGAATAGAAAATGGGCTTCTTATTATCTCCACAAATGTGGAATTACAAATTTTAGAATTATAATATGCAAAGACACATGGGCATTCCCTTTACAATATTTTGTAGGACAAAGCCTTGAATCATTACCCAAATCTACTTAGAACTTCCCTAGAAAACACTACGGGCCTTCTTCATATAGGCAATTTCCATCGCTCGAGAAGGTTCTAGAAATTTAGCCCTTAAGGCTGAGTATTGTGTGATGATGATTATCACCTTCATGAAATTAAGATCTAATAGAAACAATTGAAAGTAAATATAATGCAAATCTAATTAAAATTAAAACTAAGATCTATAACATCTCATGGCTCTCTAGACAGAGGTGGTAAGTGAAGCTCTCAGCTCAAATCTCCAGTAGTGACACTTCTAAAATGAGAATGTATGCTTCTATGCTTCTAAAATGCTTCTACAATGATAGTTATAGCTCAAATTGATAAGATATAATGCAAATTACTCTAAATTTCTCTTAGAATGCTCTCAATTGCCTATAGTAACAATGCTTTGCAAATGAATTTCTAAGATATCAATTGCTCTCAAAATGCTTCATATTTGTAGTAAATTCCCAAGGGTAGGGGGTGGAGTGAAGTAATCATGATTTACCTTAGGTTGAGTCAAATACTTTTCTTTGTTCATAAATGGGGGGACAATTTAAAGGTTTGTCTCAAAGCTTTGGACAAAAGGACAAGATTGAGTGGTTGAGATTGAAACTTTCAAATGAGTGATTTGTGTCTTTTTGTCCTCAATTTTCATTGGTTGCTCAACTTTGTTGAAAGAAATTAGGAATTATTAAATTCAAGTAATTAATTAAATTTAGCCATGTAAGGGTAATAGGTTCATTTTGATTTTTGATTTAAACAACTATATAATTAATTGATTAAAATCAATTATGTAGTATTTTTGGCCCCTTTAAGCTTTGATTTAATTATTTAACCTCATTATTTAATTTTTCCTTTGCTTTTATTGATTTTTGTCCAACTTTATTTAATTATGTCCCTTTTAATTGATTTGATCCCTTTTTTATTGCATTTTGATGATTTTGAGCCATTTTATTGATTTTTGCAATTTAAGAGCACTTGTCCAATTTTGCGTGTCTACAAATGCCCCTCTTTGAATTGATGTGTGAAGAAAATTGATTCAAAGATTCTTGTGAGTCCTGATCGATTTTAGGTCCTGATTGCTAATTCAATGATATGCCTCTGATATGATTGATTACTGCCTCTGATATGATATAATATGATACTGATGCTGATACAAATTTTTTTGATGCCCCACTAATTCCATGATGTTTGATTTCAATTTCAATTTGATACCCTGATGCCCCCTCAGAAATTAAAACATATTAATGGTTTGATTTGAAAATTTTGATGATGTTTGATTCATTGAATATGTTTTCATTTCTAAAATTTTTGATGATATGTGTTGTGTTAGAGGATGCCCCGATTAGTTTGATATGTCAATATATAGGTCTAAGCCAAATTTCACCTTCAAAATTAGGTCAAAATAGCTTAAATAGGTTGAAAAACCTTGTTTTTCTATTCATTTTTACTTTTATCTTCGGTGATTTTGCTATGATCCTGTGATGAATTTCGAGATGGTTGTCCCTATTTGAGAGCATCGATTCGAGAGGTATCAGAGATATGCAAGGCCACCTAAGTATGGACCTCCAGTAAGTTATTTCTAACCTCTATTTTGCATTTATTGTTCATTTATTAGCATTTATTGCAATTTCTTATTTCATCATTATGTTTAATATGCGAAATCATGCCTAGAAACATTTTACTGTCCCTTAGACCCTTTAACTGTTGCATCTGCA
Source organism: Chamaecyparis obtusa (assembly GCA_027943335.1). Classification (NCBI taxonomy): domain Eukaryota; kingdom Viridiplantae; phylum Streptophyta; class Pinopsida; order Cupressales; family Cupressaceae; genus Chamaecyparis; species Chamaecyparis obtusa. The sequence goes on from BSBK01003571.1 coordinate 2,266,767, forward strand.
CTTTTCTTTCATGCTTCCATGTAGTTTAATGCCACGCAAGGAACTTTTATTCTCACCTAGGAATAGGATACTCATGCCTGCAGCTAGGTCAAAATGCCCCATTTCATATATGCTATCACGTAGGAAACCCTAGCAAATTTTCTATCACCTAGGCCACCTTTCATTATCACCTAGCATGATTCAGTGTCACGTAGCATAAGAACTATCGCCTAACACCTGAATAATGTCACTTCACAACTTTTTGCTATTGCTTAGGAGGAATGTCACTTGGGCTAATTAAAATCATGCCTGCAGACTTTTGAAAAAAAAATTGTACTTTTTTCACACTTGTACTTTGATTGTGTCTGATGAAAAATTTGATGACTTTCAATGCTCGAGTTGAATGATTAGATTAGGTTTGTTTCTTTCAACAAAACAAATGGATTAGGATATCAGGATAGTGTTACCAATGAATGTGATGTGTCAATCTGATTAGGATAGGATATTGATAGGATAAATCGATCAGTGTGAAAATCGATATGATTTGATACTATTGTTTCATTCTTAGGACACAGAGAAATGAACAAATGATACTTGGTGTGATTGCTTGATACTTTTGATAGAATTTTGATTGACTTGAGATAATTCCTTGATATGGTATACTAATATGATTCCTTTGCTTTGCCAATAGGAAAACTTTCCTACTTTATGCATTCGGACAGTGGCTTCTTTGGTCATTGATTTGGGCTAGACTCTTACAGATGCTGAGTTCTGTGTGATTGAGTTGTGTGGTTTGAGTTTTCTCCTTGATCTCCCATGGTTCCAACTGAACCATGGTTTACTTACTGCAGTGGTAGAGCGATGGCACTCTGATCACAACACATTTCATTTACCTTATGGAGAGATGATGATCACACCTGAGGACGTGTATAGATTACTACGGATCCCATGTAGGGGAGAGGTAGTGTATTATGATTCCATCTATGATTCTACTATCTACTGACGAGTGTGTGGGGACAATTCTATTGATGATGGTGATATGATCACTTGGCCTTAGTTTGCTTCCTTTCCTACCTTGCCAGCAGTACTTGGTGCATTGATTGGTGGTTTACTTCTTCTCGACCAATGAGGTCATGGTTTTTCCATTGGATGGGGTAGGATATTGGAGGATTTTCTTGCTCATCCTCAATGCTTTGATTGGGGTTCATGCGTCTTTGCCCAGCTATATCATGATTTGCACAAGCAAGTGCATCCTTGTCAGCTGGTGTAGTGGTTCTTCAGTTGTGGATATGGGAGCATCTTCCCATCACTAGGCCCATTTCTGACAGGGTTCGACCTCAAGGTTTTCCCTATGCTTTTCTATACACTGGAATAGTTATATAGCATCATTTGGGTCATTTGGATTTCTAGCGGTGATAGATTGATGATCTAGATCAGGTTCTATGGAGACCATATAGGGGTTGCGAGCTATGGAGGGAGGATGATGATGAGTTACCATATATGTTTTCCCCTTGTTGGATAATTGGGCACACTACTACCACTATTGAACACTTCTAATTTGGTAGAGTTTCTAGACAATATGGTTGGACATAGGATATGCCATAGGGTACAACATTATATGCTTGGGTATAGGCAGAGAGATCTATGTGGGGTCCTCTTATTGATTATGAGTTTGCCTTAGATCAGATTGCTGGTATGGCTTATTGTAGATGGGAGATGCTTTCTAGTGTAGTAGATGAAGGGATGTCTCATGAGTTTGCTGATTGGTGGGCTCGTAATAGGTTCACTTAGTTCATTGATCCAGCAGAGCCTATCCTGGGTCGGGGAGATGGAGGTGGTGGTGGAGGTGGTGGTGGTAGATGATGGAGACGAGGAGGGCAGAGAGATCCTCTGGTTATTGCTAATAGAGGATGAGTGAGAGATGGACATGTGAGAGATAGAGATCGTGCTAGGGGTCATGATGATGTACATGATAGACAACCTAGAGTAGATAGATAGCAAAGAGCTCATGGACATCAAAGACAGGAGAGACAGGCTCATGTTGATGTTGCTAGGTAGATTCTCGATGGATTGGATCCTTTGGTTCAGTTGCAGAGAGTAGCCTTGGATTAGTAGGATGATGGTGCAGCACAACATTATCAGGTTCTAGCATAGCAAGTGCCTAGATAGGATCAGCAGCCACAGGGTCAGGGATAGGATTCACAGGATGTTCCTACTATAGGTGTTGTAGTACGAGAGGTTCAGTCTTTGAGGATAGATATGTCCACCATTGTTGGGTGTTTAGATCAGGTTGCAACCTTGATGCAGTAGTTTATGTCAGCTATGGTGCAAAGACAAAGTGGAGTGAGTACTTCTCAGGCTCCTCCCCCACCGAATGGTAGAGGTCCAGATGGACCTAGTGCTATAGGATCTTGATTGATAGATGATAAATTCACTCATGGTTGATGTACTTGTATCACATGCTGTGTTTTTTGATTGATCAGACCATTTGATGTACTACTTTTGTATGACATTGTATCTTGATATACTAAGTTGATTGATCATTGATGAACACTTTTTTGATGATATATGATGATATACTCCTTGGTTCTCCTTGATGAGTTGTTTATGAGATTATCTTTTATGCAGCTATATGATGCGTTATGCATTTACTTTGATTTATGATATGGATGTAGTTATCTTATTTTATGATATAGATAAATGATGCGATGATGTATGGATTTATGACATGGTTTTCTCTTTTTCTCAATGTATGGATGCAAAATGTTTAATGAAAATGCATATGGAAATGCTCCTTATGTTTTTTAATTTTTCAATGTATGCAATTCTATCCTTAGCTACATGTAGGAAAATGATGTATGGATGTTTTTTCTCTTTTTTTGGTATATGGATAATGTCTAATGATTAATGCTATGCATGAATGAAAAAGATAATCTCATTTTATTTTAGTTTGATTGATCTAATCAAGAGTAAGACATTTGATGGAATCCCTCATTTTGTTAATGTTTTGACTAACCAAGATTTTTAATGTACCCCCTTTGCCCTTGGAAAATTAACCTCAAACAAATGCAATCAATCTAACATGATAATGCAATCTAACAGGATAAAGAAATTATTCTAACATGATAATGCCCTTAATCTAACATGATAATGCAATGCAACCTAAGTGTCACTAGCTTTTAGCAAAGAAATGCCATGGAGATAAATTTTCATCATTCAGCATTTTGGGACCGGAAAGCTAGTACAATCATCACTGACCACATCATGATGATATGAATACCACTTTTTATCACTTTTTTGTAACCTCCTTTTTGAACCAAGTACAACCCTCACTAGTTGGATGACCAAACTATGGGAGTTTGAATACTGGTGTTAATGGATTCAATGTTGCTAGTGGATTTTTGGTATTAAGATATAGAAGATCTAAATAGCCAAGGGATCTGTTTGCGTAAACAAGCAAAGGTTAATCCATCCACTTATGAGATAGTCCTCAATGTTTCTTTGATGACCATGTCGTTAGATGAACTTTCATAAGTTGATAAATCTTCCTCAAAACAAGCACTCAAAGGCAATAAAATATCACGTCTTTCTCATGACTAATCTAGTTGAAACATCATCGAATAGCTCAAAAGATATGATAAAAGTCAATTTCCTAAAGATTATCAAAAAGAAAGTTTCAAGTGTTTTGCAACGTTTCCTGATTTTCAAAAAGTATTTCCAAGCATTCTGATCTTTAAGGTGTTTTGTCAATTTTTAATCCTGAATTATAAAGTCAATGAAGGCTCAAGGATCATGTTGTAGGATCAAATACTTAGGCTTTTGAACAATGATATCTATCAAAGGTTCAATAACTTTCCACTCTTCTGAAACTTTGATAAATCTCTCTCTGATGTGACTGATTGTAGCACTTATTGAATCCATTTGGTACCAAGTTTCCAATCCTCTTCTACCCCCAAGTGATAAATGTGATCATTTTGAAAAACTTAGGGTTGATAGGCAATGCAACAATGTGACCGAATGACTTTATTATGACTATGTACAAATGACGAATGCAATGGTAGTTGTGCAAATGGGATGGTGGAAATGCAATATGGACATATGTGACTAGGAAAGACAAACTTAAGGGAACAAAAGGTGCTTGTTTACCAAGTTTTCACCTTTTGGATTTTTTTCTTTTTTTCCTACCAAGGCACCTATTGCTAGGTTTTCACCAAGGCACTTTTTTTCTTTTTTTTTTGTATTTTTTCTTTTTCAATTTTTTTTGTATTTTTCTTTTTTCAATTTTTTTTGAATATTTTTTTTTTTTTTCAAATTTTTTGGTATTTTTCAAGATCTCTTTTGCTATGTGCAATAAATATGATGCTCTTCATCTGATACTCTTTATACTCCTTCATCTCCCTCATGTGTAGAACCTTTTGAGATGAATAATGTTGCTGGGTTCTTGGAGTTCCTCTCCTTCACAATTTGATAACTTATTAGTGCTCTTAAGTTGGACAAGTGCTCTTAAATTGAAAAAATCAATAAAATGGCTCAAAATCATCAAAATGAAATAAAAAAGGGATCAAATCAACTAAAAGGGACATAATTAAATAAAGTTGGACAAAAATCAATAAAAGCAAAGGAAAAATCAAATAATGAGGTTAAATAATTAAATCAAAGCTTAAAGGGGCCAAAAACACTACATAATTGATTTTAATCAATTAATTATATAGTTGTTTAAATTTCTAATTGTAGCTCTGTTTATCTATTATAACCACTTTTCAGAAATGCTAGGATGAGATCTACAGTGCCTAACTCGCGCAAGTTCTACTCAGTCGGGGTCGATCGCGATTTGGAGCCTCTAAGGCCTTCAAAATTGACCTGAAAGATTTCATACCCAAAAACCTCAATAACTTCACCAATACAAATGATGTGGCAATGAAGCTCAACTGGTAGGCTAATATGACTAAGATGAACCTCCAACTATGAAATCAAAACATTTTGAGATCATATTACTAACTTACTAAAAATAGTAAGTTTCCATAAATAGAAGCTCTGCACAAGATAGCCCTTATTGAAAAGAAAAAAAAATATTTTTGGGTGATGCAAGATTGCTCTTACACCCAAGATGCTCCTATATCACATTCGTGGATCTTGGGTGTAAGAGAAACTGTTATAATTTTTAGAGGGTAGTCTTTGGTGGGAAAAGAGGTACTCACCCCAAGGAACGACCCAACTGGTAATAGGCTAAAGCCAAGCCCTTCCAAACCAGTATATAAAAAATGTCATTGTAATTAGTCTCACAATGGACAGGTGTGAATTCGTTATGGCAACTAAAATCTCCTCTAGTACCCACGTGGTGTATTAAAGTCCCTACATTGCTAACGTGAAAATCTTGCTTTGAGAGGATTGGGAGAGTCCCCTTAATTGGGAATATGGAATGATCATAACCGCCTGAATGAATGTCCTTACTAAAATATTTTGTATAGTTTCCAAAAACCTTCTATTTTCTGGCTCAAGGGGTCACCCAAGCCCGTGAAGACACCCCACATTACTCACGGTTCATAGTAGACATAGGGGTTCTTTGGGAAGTAATGACCTATTGAATTTGGAACTTGGTGTGCTAGAGAAGGGAGTGCACTATAAGGAGGAGCCCGTGCCTCCAAGTTCCTAGGCTATCCACTTTGGATATGCATGGCTGGATTTTATCTAAGTGGGAATTCAGTAGGTATTGTCCTTGCCAACCTTGGTGCGGGAGCACCTCGACTCATGCCAATTATGGAAAATTTCATAACATTGTAATGTCTTAGTTTTTTTGCATTTCATGGGACCATGTCTAAGAGATGGTTGAATAGATTCAAAGTTCTTTATAATGTGTTAAAAGAGTGGGAATCCTTAAAATAGCATTATAATTTATGAAAGAGTGGGAATATTGGGTAGATAGGTGGTTTCATAACTACCTTAGAAATCTCCATAAATAGACAATATGTAACCAAATGGAGGGATCGATAGCTGAAAAAGAAAAGAAAAAAAGGGAATATAGTTAATAGAGAAGAAGTGGGAAAAGATGAGGGCTCTCTGGCGGCAGCTAGAGAGCCATGCAAATTTTAAATGCATCTTTTGATGTATTGAAGTTTTCATTTTTTGAATTTTGTTTTGAGTTGTTCTCTCTTTAGTGTTAATTCCTTTAGCTATCGGTTATGAGAGTTTCAGTCAGCATCAAATAAACTATTGTTTTGGCATTGTATCAGGCCCTTAGGTTTTGAATAACTAGAGATTTGTTATTGTATTATTGGTCATGAATCAGGTTTCTTGGGTTGATATTATTTGACACCATAGTTTGGTTTTAAAGTTATTGAAATGGATATTAGTTAATCCATGTTTATGATTTAGGTTTCTCCACAATCCCAATTTGGGAGCAATAGATATTATTCTATTTAGCAAAGTATTGATCTAGAAGCCATTTGCAAATCCTTGTGTGAATGGAAACCGAAACTATTTTTACATCGGTTTCATATCTTGAAATAGTGGTTAAAGATGAATGGATGCATTAAAGCTAAAATGATTGTCTAAAATAGTTTCAAAGTAACCATCATGCTGGTTTAGTGTAAGTTATGAGCCATGCAAAGATATCAAAGATTTTTGTGTCATGAAGAAACTGTGAAATAGTGGTTTCATTTCCATGTAATGGAGACCTGATATGTTTCAACAGTCATCATGCGAGGATGATTTGTGGTGTTTATGTATGTTGGTAGAAGCCGCAGTTCCTACGAAGGAGAGTGTGAAACTTTTGTTTGAGTGGTGCCCTCAATAGTTGGAGATATGTTGTGTTGAGCCCGGCTTTTGAATAGCCAAATGGTGGGAAAAGGTGGCAAACTTGTATTGTCACCATGTATGCTCATGTTGGTATTAAGTTTGTGAATGGTGTTACTGTTGAAGACCATCCATGTAACAAGATAGCCGACGACCAATAGTGTTGGGTGCTCAGCCTTCTTTGTTGTAGATGGTGAATATATTCACCATAACTATGTTTGAGCTAGAGCATACCGTGAGTTGACAAAGTGGACCTTAGTCTTGGAGGAGACCCAAGGCACAAGGATCAATGACCATGATCTACATGTAGAGTTGTCTGTTGTCAATCTTGGATAACAATGAAAGGAAGGAGTAGATAATGTGCAAGGTGACATTTGGTCGATGTCATTAATATCAGAGTCTGGAAATGGCTGGAGACTCCTTGAAATTGGCCATTTAGCGATGAAAAATGTAGATTTAAAAATGATAATGGAGATTGAACTGAGAAAGTGGATTTCCTCTACATCAGAATGGTATCAAAGCTCAGAAGATTTTGAGAGTGTAGAAGCCAATCTACACTGGGAAATAGTGTGGGTTTGTGGTTGCAAGAGCAATCCATCAAACCTGTAGCATAACAAAGATGTTCTTGTGTAAAGATCTTACGAGTTGAGGTCTGGATATTGTCTCCACCGAGATAAGGTTGGGTAGAAGGTGCAAGAGAGCAACCACTAAGTGAAGAGTGGTCAGCATCTTCCAAGATCTTGGGTGGGTAAGATGGCAATAAGGTGATGGTGTTTAGCAAGGTGGATCATGGCCAAGTTAGTTGCCACATCAGAGTGCACAACAAAAGTGTGAACCAATCAGCATTTGCATGGGACATGGAAATCTTTCAAGCTTGGGAGTATGGTGCGGGAGCACCTCGACTCATGCCAATTATGGAAAATTTCATAACATTGTAATGTCTTAGTTTTTTTGCATTTCATGGGACCATGTCTAAGAGATGGTTAAATAGATTAAAAGTTCTTTGTAATGTGTTAAAAGAGTGGGAATACCTAAAATAGCACTATAATTTATGAAAGAGTGTGAATATCGAGTAGATAGGTGGTTTCATAACTACCTTAGAAATCTCCATAAAGAGACAATATGTAACCAAATAGAGGGATCGATAGATGAAAAAGAAAAAAAAAGGGAATATAGTTAAGAGAGAAGAAGTGGGAAAAGATGAGGGCTCTCTGGTGGCAGCCAGAGAGCCATGCAAATTGTAAATACAGCTTTTGATGTATTGAAGTTTTCATTTTTTGAATTTTGTTTTGAGTTGTTCTCTCTTTAGTGTTAAGTCCTTTAGCTATCGGTTATGAGAGTTTCAGTCAGCATCAAATAAACTATTGTTTTGGTATTGTATCGGGCCCTTAGCTTTCAAATAACCAAAGATTTTTTACTGTATTATTGGTCATGAATTAGGTTTCTTGGGTTGATATTATTTGACACCATAGTTTGGTTTTAAAGTTATTGAAATGGATATTAGTTAATCCATGTTCTTGTTTATGATTTGGGTTTCTCTACAGTCCTGATTTGGTAGCAATAGATATTATTCTATTTAGCAAAGTATTGATCTAGAAGCCATTTTCAAATCCTTGTGTGAATGGAAACTGAAACTATTTTTACACCAGTTTCATATCTTGAAATAGTGGTTAAAGATGAATGGATGCATTAAAGCTAAAATGGTTGTCTAAAATGGTTTCAAAGTAACTGTCATGCAGGTTTAGTGTAAGTTACGAGCCATGCAAATATATCAAATCTTTTTGTGTCACGAAGAAAGTGTGAAATAGTTGTTTGATTACCATGTAATGGAGACTCGATATGTTTCAACAGTGATCATGCGAGGATGATTTGTGGTGCTTATGTATGTTGGTACAAGCCGTGGTGCCTGCGAAGGAGAGTGTGAAACTTTTGTTTGAGTAGCGCCTACAATAGTTTGAGATATGCTATGTTGAGCCTAACTTTTGAATAGCTAATTGGTGGGAAAAGGTGGCAAACTTGTATTGTCACCATGTATGCTTGTGTTGGTACTAATTTTGTGAATGGTGTTACTGTTGAAGACCATCCATGTAACAAGATAGCTAATGGCCAATAGTGTTGGGTGCTCGGCCTTCTTTATTGTAGATGGTGAATATATTCACCATAACTATGTTTGAGCTACAGCATACCATGAGTTGACAAAGTGGAGCTCAGTCTTGGAGGAGACCCAAGGCACAAGAACCAGCGACTGTGATCTACATGCAGAGTTGTCTGTTGTCAATCTTGGATAACAGCAAAAGGAAGGAGTAGATAATGTGCAAGCTGACATTTAGTTGGTGTCATTAATATCAGAGTCTGAAAATGGTTGGAGACTCCTCAAAATTGGCCATTGAGTGATGAGAAATGCAGATTTAAAAATGATAATGGAGATTGAGCTAAGCAAGTGGATTTCCTCTGCATCAAACCTTAGGATTTGTAAGCATTTCTATGCATTCATACTAGATTAAATTAGAAATCAATCATTTATCTTTTATGTGTGTGTGTATGCATTTTCTTTTGCCAAGAATCATCACAATAGTACCAAAAAAACTCAAAAATTTCTTGAAAAACTAACAAAAACCAGAGTTGTGCATTTATCACATTTTGTTGCACATTTGATCAAATGTCTGGTGCATTTGTTACTGTTAGTGTCCATATACTAATTTTTTTTGTGCATCCATAACACTTTTGTATGTATTTGTTTCTATGCATTCATCACAAAGAGCTTTTGTATGGACCCTAGTATTGTCACACTTACTTTTTCATAAACCCATTTTTGTCCCATTCATGATTCTAGAAAAATATTCAATTTACACAACACTTTGATACCTAGTTTGACCATTTTCCTCAAATTTCATCATCTTTTCATTCATCCCAAATCCTCAAAATCACCAATTAGTGTTGAATTACTACCTTGGATATCAGATTTGATCTTTGTGAGTTGTCTCTCAGGATTTATCATCCTTAACCAAGAACTTACTTAGGTTTTATCATTTGGTTATATTTTTCATATCATAGTGAGATCCATACCTCCTATAGAATTAGATTTGTTAGGAATGAATGCTAGATGTTGGTAGTCATTCTATAGCAGTTGTTGCATTCATGACTATGATTGTCATTGATGTCAACACAGTGATCTTCTAGAGACTAGTAGAGAAGCAGATAGTGTTTTGATTAGCGCATGTGGGATATTGTAGTTGGAACTATGCGATGTTGAGGTTATAATCTTTGATATGTTATATGTCTATGGTTAAGAACCTAGATAGTAATTCATTGATTCATGAAAGTTATGAGCATTTTGGTAAAAGTAGTATTCAGGCAGTGTTCCTGAGTAGCGGTTTGTGGAAATCGGATGATATCTCCTAATCAGGATGGAATCTGGTATTATGCAATTAAAGGGAAGTTTGAGACACATTGATGGTGATGTGGTTCCTAGTGAAAACTTTGAGGTCCCATGAGTGAAGAGATATTGCATTTGGAAGCTGACAGTTTTGTGTAATTTTGATGTAGCGTATGGAAACTTTTATTTTGTAATTGTGTGCCAGTCATTTGTAATTATTTGAGTGTGGTATAAAGGAAGGAATATTTTTACTTATTGTATGTAGATGAAATATGAAATAAGTGTGAGCATGGTTTGGTTGCATGTGAATGTAAGCATGAAGTGAAGAAAAGAGCCTAAGAGATTGTGAAGGAAGACATGCAAAGTACAGAGATCTGGAATTGAGATCTGGTGTAGCAGTGAGTGCGGTTTGGCACAGTAAGGAGGTAACATATTTCATATTATTCTACTGAATAATATTAAGGTTATTTGGATAGTGTGTTCAGTGATCTTACCCTGAAGCTGTTTGGGCAGTGGGTCATTCTGTCTTCCATAACTCTTAACAGGGTTAGAATCTTTTAACAGGGATTCAAAATATCCTAACATGGATTTATATGTATTGAATGTATTTCATAAGACTCCTAATAGAGTCCATCCTCTCACAAGGAATATTCATATTAGTGCATCTTTTGTGGGTATCATTCCCCTCGGGGTTTACTCTTTGATCAAGAGGTTCCCTAGTCAACATATCTTGTGTTATTATGTCATTGTGTATGAATATCTTTGTATCATTAGTAATTGCATTTCTTACATGGTTAAATTTATTGAAGATGATAAAAGCTATAATTATCTGATAACTGATTCACCCCCCCCTCTCAATTATCTTGGTGGACTTTACTTTCTAACAATTGGTATCAGAGTGGCAGGTCCTTGAAAGGAAAGTTTAATAGCTTAAGGAGATCCATGGTGAATTTCAGGAAAGAAAGCCCTAAGTTTGATGGAGTAAATTTTGATAGCTGGAAGGAAAAGATGAAGACACATCTACTATGTTTAGGACCAGGCTATTGGTTGATTACAATGAATGATAGGACTATAATTGAAGAAGACAGTCTTGAAACAAGTTCTAAAGATGAGGTAGATCTATTCATGTGTAACATACTTGCAAGAGAAGCACTCTTGACAACACTTTTGGAGAATGAATACAGTCAGGTAAAATGTTTTAAGAAATCTAATGAAATTTGGAAAGCTTTACACTCTACTTTTGAAGTTGATGAACATGCAAAAAGAGCTAGATTACATAATTGGATATGTGCATTTGAAGATATTAGAATGGTGGAAGATGAATCTGTTAGAAGCTCTATTGGTAGAATGTCAAAAATTGTTGTACGGATAAAATCTAGTGGAGGATCAAAGACAAAGAATGAAGTGATATGGAAAATTTTGAGGATATTGACTCCTGTATTTAAGCAGACAACATAGATGATTGAACAAGTTATACCTTGTGCTACAAAATTTACAAGAGAGACTCTTCTTGGAAGATTGGAAGCAATAGAGATGAACCTAAGGTTATCAAGAGACTTACCTAGAATGGAGACAACATTCCGTGCTCTTAGTATTCATCCTACTTTGTCAAGAAGTACCAATGTGAGTGGAGATTATGGAAACAACAACAGATCTAGAAATGAAGAAGATGAGAAGATTGAAGAAGGTATTTCCTTTCTTGTGAAAAGAGAACCAAATGGTACAATTTTTAAATGTTGGACTTGTCAAGAATATGGTCATTTTGCATCTAAATGTTCTAAGAGAGTTAAGAAGTACAGAAATAATTTCAAGCCTAGAAGATCTAAGGAATGTTATTATGCTAATGATGAAGATCTTGAAGCTAGTATAGAAAGAACTTTGAGTGAAAGTGATACCGAGAATAACGATGAAATAGGATTTGTAACAATTAAAGAAGAAAATTTTGAATCTGATGTTAAAGAAGAAAAAGCATTAGTTTCCCAAGTTGAAAAGAAAGATGATTGGATTATAGATAGTGGTTGTCCACATCATATGACTGGAGATATGAAGAAGTTCATAAAGTTTAACAATTATGATGGACGAGTTGTTAGAGTTGGTAACAATGCACCTTGTTTGATTAAAGTTATAGGATCTATTACTCTTGATGGAAAGGCTAATACTGATGATGTTTACTTTGTTGATGGATTGAAACATAATCTTTTGAGTGTTGGATAGTTAGTGGATAAGGGATATCAAGTTTGGTTTACTGAGAAAACTTGTGTGATAAAGGATAAAGATGGAAATCTAATTGGAACTAGATCTAGAACTAGAGGTAATGTATTTCAGTTGAATCCTACTAAGATGACATGCTTGATCACTAAAATTGATGACAGTTGGTTATGGCATAAAAGGTTTTGTCATATAAACTTTGATAACATTGTGAAAGTGAGTACTACACTTGCAGTAAGGGATTTGTCTAAAATTATGAAGCCTACTAACATGATTTTCAAAGAATGTGTGATGGCTAAGTAGAAGAGAAGTTCATTTCCTAGTAAGAAGTTCACATCGGCAGAGAAGTTGGAGATTGTTCATATAGACTTGAGCGGTCCTACTAGGACTAGAGGATTCTATGGAGAAAGGTATTTTATGATTCTTGTTGATGATTTTACAAGAATGATGTGGATTGCATTTCTAAAAGAAAAATATGAAGCATTTGATAAGTTTAAGATCATTAAGAAAAAAATTGAGAATGAATCTGGAATGAAGATTAAATGTTTGAGATCTGATAGAGGTGGAGAATTTACTTCTAGAGAGTTTAACACTTTTTGTGAAGTGAATGGTATTAAGAGATAGTTTTTAGCCCCTAGAACACCTGAACAAAATGGTATTGCAGAAAGAAGAAACAAGTCAGTAACTGAAGTAGCAAGAGCTATTTTATTTGATAATGATTTGGTGAAGACATTTTGGAGAGGAGCAGTGAATACAGTAGTATATACAATAAATAGAGTACAAATCAGAGTAGACACAGATAAGACACCTTATGAATTATGGTTTGGACATGCACCCTCAGTTAAGTATTTTAGAATTTTTGGAAGAAAATGTTATATAAAGAGAGATGATGCTATTGGAAAGTTTGATCCTAGAAGTGATGAAGGTATTTTTCTTGGATATTCTTTGAAGAGAAAAGCATATAGATGTTACAATAAGAGAACTAAAACTATTGTTGAGAGCGCAAATGTTAAAGTTGATGAGAATTTTAAAATTCAAGAAAGTATGCTTGATTATGAATCTAATGAAGAAGCTAATCCTCAGCCTAACATTGAAACTACTAAATTATTCTATGAGACTGATAGTGAATTGTTGAATGAGAATCATACTGCAGAAGAAACCAGAGAAGAATCTATAGTTGAAGCAAGATCTGTGACTATGACACCGAACATGTATCTATCTAGACATCATCCTATTGAACAATTTATTGGAGGTTTGGACAGAGGAGTTATGACTAGAAATAAGGTACATTTATGTTTGATTTCTCAAATTGAACCTAAATCTACTAATGAAGCTTGTGAAGATGAACATTGGATTAATGCTATGAAAGAAGAACTAGATCAAATTGAAAAGAACAAGACATGGGAATTGGTTCCTAGACCTAAAGACAAGAATCTGATTGGAACTAAATGGGTATTTAGAAACAAGATGAATGAACAAGGAGAAGTAGTAAGAAACAAAGCAAGATTAGTATGTAAGGGATACTCGCAGCAAGAAGGAATTGACTATGAAGAAACCTTTGCACCAGTAGAAAGACGTGAAGTAGTAAGAATGTTTTTGGCTTATGCATCTTTTAAGAAATTCAAAGTGTATTAGATGGATGTGAAGTCCACATTTATGAATGGTGAATTGGAAGAAGAAGTCTACATTGAGCAGCCAGAAGGTTTTCCTTTGACTCAAGAAGGAGATATGGTATGTAAACTGAAGAAAGCATTATATGGACTAAAGCAAGCACCTAGAACTTGGTATGCTAGATTGGATAAGTATTTATTGAAATTGGGATTTACTAAAGGAAAAATAGATAGTAATTTGTACATAAAAGAAATTGAAAATGGATTGTTAGTTATAGTTATTTTTGTTGATGAAATTATCTTTGGAGGAGAAGATGAAGCTAGTGACAAATTTGCTGATGAAATGAAGACTACATTTGAAATGAGCATGATTGGTGAGATAAAATACTTTTTGGGATTACAAATAACACAGAACAATGATGGTATCTTTATTAGCCAGACAAAGTACTTGAATGATTTGCTGAAAAGATTTGGAATGGAGAACTGTAAACCAGTTGGAACACCTATGGTTATAGGACACAAACTATCAAGAAAAGATGAAACACCAACAGTTGAGAAGAAGAAATATAGATCCATGATTGGAGGATTATAGTACTTAACACACACTAGACCGGATATACAACATTTAGTTGGAATGGTAGCAAGATTTCAAGCTGAACCTAGAGAGTCACATTATGTAGTAGTAAAGAGAATATTAAGATATTTAAGAGGCACAATGGACTATGGATTGTGGTATGAAAAATTTGATGATTTTACCCTATGTGCATATACAAATGCTGATTGGGGAGGTAGTGTTGATGATAAGAAAAGCACCAGTGGTGGAGCCTTTTTTCTTGGAGGAAGATTGGTTTCCTAGTTGAGTAAGAAGCAGAATTGTATTTCACAAAGTGCATCAGAAGTAGAATATGTAGCAGTAGCAAACAATTGTAACTAGATAATTTGGATGAAGTAGATGTTGAAGGATATTGGAATTAAGTTTGTTGAGCCTATTGTCATACATTGTGACAACACCAGCATAGTTAGTATGTCTAAGAATCCTATATTGCATTCTAAAACTAAGCATATAGAGATCAAGTATCATGTTGTAAGAGAGAAAGTTGCTAAGAAAGAAGTCAGACTAGAGTGCATAAGCACAAAGGAATAGATAGTAGACATATTTACAAAGCCTTTGCCTAAGGATACATTTGAGTATCTGAGAGGTATGCTTTAGGTTATGCCCCAACCTAATTTTGAGTAATGATGTAGTTGATTGCATCCATGAAGTGGTATATGAGCCCTATCTTTTTCTGGATTGGATGTTGGACCTTCCTCTATGGGGGAGTATGTGTATCTAAGCTGAGTCATGAGGACTCTTGTGAACGTATTTTTTGAAATAGTGTCTTTTAACATTGAGTTGTTGTTGACATAGTGATGAAATTTCTGTCACTGATGTCAATGGGGGAGAAGTGTACATAAAAAACCCTATGTACCATCTATTGGAGAGAACTTAATAGGATAACAAAGCAAGATTTGATTGATGAAGAGGATTTGAAGAATTTTCAGAGCATCAGTGTAGCAGTGTTGCAGTATTGGATATTTGGAACATTGGATGTTTTTCATCTATGTTGCCATCAATAAAAATGGGAGAGATTGTTAGGAATGAATGCTAGATGTTGGCAGTCATTCTGTAGTAGTTGTTGTTGCATTCATGACTATGATTGTCTTTGATGTCAACACAGTGATCTTCTGGAGACTAGTAGAGAAGCAGATAGTGTTTTGATTAGTGCACATGGGATATTGTAGTTGGAGCTATCCAATTTTGAGGTTATACTCTTTGATATGTTATATGTCTATGGTTAAGAGCACAGATAGTAATTCATTGATTCATGAAAGTTGTGAGCATTTTGGTAAAATCAGTATTCTGGCAGTGTTCCTGAGTAGCGGTTTGTGGAAATCAGATGATATCTCCTAATCATGATGGAATCTGGTTTTGTGTAGTTAAAGGGAATTTTGAGACACTTTTACAGCTACATGGTTCACAGTGAAAACTTTGAGGTCGCACGAGTGAAGAGATATTGCATTTGGAAGCTCACAATTTTGTGTAATTTTGATGTAGTGTATGGAAACTTTTATTTTGTAATTGTGTGCTGAGTCATTTGTAATTATTTGATTGTGGTATAAAGGAAGGAATTTTTTTCCTTATTTTATGTAGTTGAAATATGAAAGAAGTGTGAGCATGGTTTGGTTGAATGTGAATGTAAGCATGAAGTGAAGAAAAGAGCCTAAGAGATTGTGAAAGAAAAATTATGAAGGAAGACATGCGAAGTACAGAGATCTGGAATTGAGATCTGGTGTAGCAGTGAGTGTGGTTTGGCAAAGTAAGGAGGTAACATATTTCATATTATTCTACTGAATAATATTAAGGTTATTTGAATAGTGTGTTCAGTGATCTTACCCTAAAGTTGTTTGGGCAGTGGGTCCTTCTATCTTCCATCACTCTTAACAGGGTTAGAATATTTTAACAAGGATTGAAAATCTGCTAACAGGGATTTATATGTACTAAATGTATTTCATAAGACTCCTAACAAATTCCATCCTCTCACAAGGAATATTCATATCAGTGCATCTTTTGTGGGCATCATTCCCACCGAGGTTTACTCTTTGATCAAGAGGTTCCCTAGTCAACATATCTTGTGTTATTATGTCATTGTGTATGAATATCTTTGTATGGTTAGTAATTGCATTTCTTACATGGTTAAATGTTGTTGAAGATGATAAAAGTTATAATTATCTGATAACTAATTCACACCCCCCCCTCTTAGTTATCTTGGTGGACTTTACTTTCTAACAAGATTATCAGATTTTATACTTTTCTCAACACTTTAGGGTCCTTTTTCTACATCTATCTTATCAAAACATATCCATTTGATTCATCAAAACTTTCATCTCATCATCATCTTGCACCTTTTTATGGTTCAAACTTGATCTCAAAAACTTAAACAACTAGTTACTCCAAAATCTGTAGACAAAATGGCTGGGAATAGTAGTAATAAAATCCTTGGTCAAAATTTTCTAAGAAGGATACAATTTTTACAATAGAGGAAGAACCAATAGATCAAGAATTGAGAGAATCCATGCAATATTCGAGGGTCCATAATGTCATGGAAAGACTTTTAGACATGGATAAATAAAAGTACTTCCTCATGCTTGCTCATCAAGGACTTAGGCTACCCACTGATTTTGATCTCTCTACTCTCAAAGAACCTTCAATGACAAATCAAGAAGAAATACCTGGCAGTTCTGAAGAGACACATACTCATGGGTCCATGGAAGACAAACAACATAGTGATTCTCATAACATTCAAGGACCTACAATATGTTTGGACCCTATTTTACAACAAATTCAAATGCTTCAACAACAAATTTGTGACATTCAAACTGGATCATCAACCAAGAAATATTATTTAGATGATACATGTCCTTATCCTTTTAAAAAGCATTTAGCAATGATTTCATTCCCTCCTCATTTTGAGGTGCCTAAATTTTGACAAATATAAAGGGAATTCAAACCCGCAAGACCACATTTGTGAGTTTTGTGCTACTTTTATTGAAGTCCCTCACAATGACACTTATCTTATGCGACTATTTCCATGTAGTTTGGGAGGACAAGCCATGAAATGGTTCTCCAAATTATCCCTAGGCATCAAATATTTCAATGAACTTATTGATAAATTTGTGACTCATTATTCATATAACATCAAACATGAAGTCACTATGCTTGATCTTTTCAATGGACAACAAAATATTGGAGAACCTTTCCTTACTTTTTTGCAAAGATGGATATCTTTGTGCATAACCTTACACAAGAGATAAGTTATAGGTTGCAATTGAATTGTGCTCCAAGTTTTAACAAACTCATTGAAAATGGAGTTAGAATTGAGGAAGCTATGGTTAGAAAAGGTGAGATTAAGCTTTACACCAAGGACAATTTTGGGTCTTCAAATTCAAATCCCAACAACAACAATAATGACAAATCAAAATTTTGGAATAAAAACAACAATATTGTCAATAATGGGATTGTTGATAACTGACATGTTAAACAAACTCAACCTGTCCTTAATTTCATGAGCAAAGCCAATACTACTCAACCTACTCAAAGTAATAAAACCATAAAATAGAATACCAAAAATAACTCATCCAATTCAAGATTACCTTTTATGCCATGTAGAAAAACTTTTACTCCTTTAGGTGAATCTCTTGAATCTGTATTAAGGAAATTGATCATGAAGAAACTCATTTTACTTCCTGAAATTAGAGATTTTGAACCTAGGGTAAAACCTTCTTGGTGGAATGACAATGATTATTTTGAATTTCATAGAGGTAAAGGTCACAAAACCAATGATTGTCAAAGACATAAACATGTGATACAAGACTTGATAGAAAGTGGTAAAATAAGTGTTGATGGACATACCTCAAGTGAGTCCATTAATCAACTCCACATTAGATAACTTGAGATTACCTATCTTTTACTGAGCATGATGATCTAGCCATTAATAAACTACATAATGCTCCACTCCATATAGAAGTCCTTTTACAAAATCATAAAATCAAAAGAGTACTAATAGATGGAGGAGATGGCTTGAATATATGGACTTTGAAACTAGTCCTTGCATTGGGATTTTCTAAAAATGTTGTAGATCCAAAGAAGAAAATCACAATCAAAGCTTATGATGAGGAAGAGAGGTCATCTAAGGGATCTGTGGTTCTCCCTATCAGAGTAGGTCATGTAGTCAAAGATGTTCTCTGTCAAGTTCTTGATATGGAAGTTTCATGTAACATTCTTTTGGGATGACCCTGGATTCATTCTATGCAAGCTATACCATCAAATTATCATCAGTGTTTGAAATTTCCCCACAATGGTCAAGAAATAACTATCAAAGGAGATCCCAACTCTTTTCAATATTGTAACACTATGAAGGTAGCACTTGAGTCTTTGGTACCTTATAATCGTGCTGGATCTTTTTCATCAACATCTAAATATAGTAGGATCAAAATAGACATAAAAGAACAAGGTATGGGAGAATACACTTTGGGTCAAACCTTTTGTATCACATAATTAACCCTATCTCCTAAATCATATGGGAAATCCTTTATTATCAAACAACAATCAGAAGCTCCTTCTACAACTATTTATGGCAAATTTATAAGTGGGGGAACTATATCAAAAGAAGCAACTAAGTGTAATGCTAATCATTCACTTAAACAACATAAGGATGAAGAAGATGTAAAACATGAATATATATCACTTGATGTGTATGGTAAGTGATATACTTTGTTACAAAAGATGGGATATCAAGGAAGTGGATCTATAGGATTGCAGAGAGATGGTGTTATAAGACCAATTCTAAAAAATCCAAATTACCAAAGAGACACAATGGGGTTAGGATATAAAGGAGAAAGACCAAAGGAACCTAAAGGAAAGAGAAGATCACATATTTTAATAAGGTTTCTAAGGCCCCTGAATTAGATTTCCAAAAGGATGACAAGTATATGGACAAAGAAAAGCAGAAGATAGCAATAAAAATCATTAATAGACTTAGGGATAATCAAGTATAAGATGATGATACTGACTCTAATTATTATGAATGGGATTCATTATCTAAATATACTGAAGAAATAGGAGTTGATGTTGTTCATACCTATAGTGAGGATTACCATGAGGGGGAGAGTTCAAGGACTAAATCACTAGGATTAGACCCACATAATAGTACTCTTGATGATTGTGAGGAAAGTGTGGATTATCTTGTGATAGAAAAATTAGATAAGAGTATGGAAATAGACCTTGCCGATACAATCATAAACCTTGACAACTTCTCTATAAATACCATTACAACCTTTGAAATTGACCCAAATGATCTGTTACCCCTAGTTCATCCTGAGCTTATAGATTGGGATTCTCCCAATAATCCAGAATATGATTTTTTCGATAATGATGACACAATTATCAATTATCTTGGAATCATAGATCATCTACCACCAGGGGATCATAAGTCAAGATTTCCAATAGAACTCAATGAAATGGCTTATTTTGGAGAGTGTGCCAATCCTTTCATTCATAAAAATATAAAAATAATAAATAGATCTAATGGTGAAAACCACTCAGTGGCTCTATTAGATCCAAAAAAAGTAAAAAGAAAAGATGTATCTAAGGGTGAAAACCTCTCTGAGGTGCCTAAAGATGGAAGGATTAACACTCTCCCCAATTATATGTATCAAGAGAAATTTTAAATACTTATTGAACCAACATTTCCTCTCAACATTGAAATAGAGGAGTCCCAGCATATTCTCCAAGTAGTAGCATCTTTAACAGAGTCAGAAAGGGAGGCTTTTTCATAATTTTTCAAATAAAGATAGGTCAAGTTTGCCTGGTCTTGTGCAGATATGTCAGGATTGGATCCTAATCTTATTATTCATCACTTGTCTATTACATTGGGGATTAAACTAGTCAAGAAGAAACTCAGAAAGATGCATCCTCATATTGCACTCCTAGTAAAAGTAGAATTAAAGAACCTCCTAGATGTTGGATTCATTCGAGTCGTAGATTATGCTGAATGGATTTCAAATATTGTGCCATTATCAAATCCATACAAGTCTATCAAGATTTGTATAGATTTTTGAGATCTCAACAAGGCTTGTCCTAAGGATGACTTCCCATTGCCTAACATTGATATCATAGTTGATTTGATAGCTGGTCATGAGATGGTGTCCCTAATGGATGGTTTTTCTAGCTATAACCAAATCAAGATTGTGCCAGAAGACCAAGAGAAAACTTCTTTCACATGTCCTGGGGGTACATACTATTGGAATGTCATGCCTTTTGGGCTCAAGAATATCAGAGCCACTTATCAACGAGCTATGACCACAATATTCCATGACATGATGCATACTATAATGGATGATTATGTAGATGATATCCTAGCAAAATCTAAAAGAAGAGATGGTCATTTAAGAGTGCTAGATAGGATATTCACCCAGATGGAAAAATAATAGATTAGACTCAATCCAAAGAAGTGTGCATTCAGGGTTACATCAAGAAAACTGTTAGGGTGTATTGTCTTAGCTAAAGGTATAGAAGTTGATCCAGAAAAGTTAAGGCAATCATGGAGATGTCTTCTCCTACAAATATCAGTCAGTTAAGATCTTTATAAGGATGACTCCAATCAATTAGAAGATTTTTTTCTCAACTACCAGACATAAGTCATCTTTTCCAGGACCTGTTACATAAAGACATCTCATTTAAGTGGGATGATATGTGTGAATAAGCCTTTGACAAAATCAAGAAATATTTGATAAATCTTCCTACTCTTATGTCACCAATTCCTGGCAAGCCACCCTTGCTCTATATTTTAGCTACAAAAGTCTCCCTAGGTGCTCTTCTGGCCCAACAAGATCAAGAAGGTAAAGAAAAAGCTATATATTACATTAGTCACACTCTCATGGGATATGAGCTCAATTATTCTCCAATTGAACAAGCATGTTTAATAGTGGTCTTTTCTTCACAAAAATGGTGACATTACATGTTATCTCATTCCATCAAGCTTATTGCAAAGATCAATCCTTTAAAATATCTTTTGAGCAAGACAACATTAACAGGAGATTGGCTAAGTGGGTTATGTTGCTTAGTGAATTTGATATTTAGTATGTGGAAAGGAAGACCATTAAAGGACAAGTAATTGCAGATCAGTTAGCTAAGGCACCACTGACTAATGATTGGCCTATATATACAAAATTTCCAGATGCACACATCTTGACATTATCTACACAGACATGGAAGTTATATTTTGATGGATCATACACTCAACATGGTTCAGGAGATGGAGTGCTATTTGTTACACCGTAAGGGTATACAATACCAAAGTCTTACAAATTTCTCTTTCCTTATACAAATAATGTACCTGAGTAAGAAGTATTGATGATCAAACTGAAGATGTCTTTGCAATGGAAGGTTACATAATTGAATGTTTATGGTGACTCTCAGTTGATTATTAATCAATTAAATGATGAATGTCAAACCAAGGATGATAAGTTATTTCCATATAAATGCATGGTAGATGACTTCAAGAAATATTTTTCAATAATCACCTTTCAGAAAATCCCAAGACATGATAACAAGGCTATAGATGCTATGGATACAATTTCTTGTTTGTTTGACGTAGAAGATACAAAAGCCTGTTTTGAGTTCTTGGTGGAATCTTTGATATATCTTGTGTACGATGATCTTGATACAAGTATCATATGTCATATTATTGGACAAGAATCCCCAACTTATGGAAAGATATATGCCTACCTTAAAGAAAATACATTCCACTTGACCTATCTTGAAACCAAAAGATAACCTTTCTCCAACAAGCCTCCCACTATATCCTAATATCTAACACCCTATATTGGCGAGGTCTTGATGGTACTCTCTTATGATGTCTTAAACATGATGAATCTCAAACTTCCTCAAAAGACATCCAAGAGGGTATTTGTGGGACACATTCAAGTGGTCCTTCCTTAGCTAAGAAGCTCATGCATATGAGTTACTACTAGCCTACTATGGAGATAGATTCTTTTCACTTTTCTAGAAAATATAAGAAATGTCAAATCCATGGGAATCTTATTCATGCACTAGCATAGGAGCTCCATCCTTTTACAACCACATTTCCATTTAGTCAGTGGGGACCTGACCTTGTGGGTTCAATTCACCCTTTGTCTTCCAATGAACATAAGTTTATTATCACTGTAACTGAGTATTTTACCAAATGGATTGAACCTGTTCCATTAATCATTGCCATTGGCAAACAAATATCCATGTTTATCCTAAATTATATCATTTGCAGATACGGTATCCATATGCATTTCATTACTAATCATGGGAATCAATTCAAAAATTAGGATGTGGATGAACTATGTGAGATATTCCACATCACACATCATTATTCCACTATTTACTACCCCGAGGGAAATGAACAAACTGAGGTGTCTAATAAAACCATTGTTAAAATACTTCAAAAGACTATCAGTGATGCTGGCCATGACTAGCATATCCAACTAAATCCTACCTTATAGGCTTATAGATCATCCATCTATACTCCCACCATAGCCATACTATATTCCCTTGTCTATGGTTCTGAAGCTTTTATGCCCCTCGAGGTCAAGTTACCTTCTTTATGAGTGTCCCTAAGAGATTTGATTCTAGATGAAGAGTATAGGGTGACATGCTTAACTAAATTGGAATTGCTAGATGAGCATCACCAAAGGGCCTTTGACCATTTTAAGGTCTATTAGTAGAGGATGTCTCATCAATATAACAATAAAGTGAAGCCCAAAGACTTCTAGGAGGGTGGTTGAGTCCTTCAAGATAATCCAAAAAATTAGTAGCATTGTGAGAAGGGAAAGATTGAACCCAACTGGTTGGGTCCTTTTGTGATTAAAACAATCTATGGCTCTGGGGCTTATCAGTTATCTACGTCTAAGGGTGATCTCTTGGATGAACCCCTTAACAGTATGCACCTAAAGAATTTCTATGCTTAAAATCCCAATGCAAGGGATATGTATATAAATTAAAAAATTAAAAACATAAGAATACAAAAAATTAAAAAAATCACAAGAAAACTACAATAAAAACATGTGGTGAAAACCTAGAAACATGCACCATTTTTGACAAGTTAGCTCCTCTCTCTATTAGGATTCATCTAGCATATCATCCAATGTATATACCCATAATAAAATGGCCATTCAACCACCATTCACTCCATGTATATATCCATTATAAAAATGGCCATTCCATAACATCCTATCCACTATATAAATCCAAAATAAAAACCCCATCATGGCTTGGTCTACTATCTTGGTCTTCATCCTAGTCTTGTGTGTCTTTCTCTGCCCATAATAAGTCAGTCCATCACCTAGCTGGGGGGATGTCCTTGACCTAGTTTGGGAAGTGGATCTATGATAGTCATGACTCCTAGAGGATAAAATAGAGTATTTTCACCAGGAAAGAAAACACAATCAAACATTCTTACATGATGATATCCTCATAATGACTCATAATATGTGATCTTTCTTTCAAAATGTGACTACCTATCTATACATTTGAAATGACTACACATCAAACAAACTGGTCAATAAACCAAACAATATCTTTTGGAAAATAAATGTATATTCATGGTAGGCAAGTTAGAATGATTGTCATAAATTATGCATTCATAAATGGATTTCCTTGTTATCATATTTCCTATGATATTCTAGGATATCCTTGACATGATTTTAAAACTCCCATATGTCATTGATTATAATAGCTAGGATGGGACATGATAATCTTCTTTAATTGTTGTTTGTGGGATATTTTTCCAATGTAGTTGACAAAACAAATAATTGGGGTGTCTGTGCATAAGAGCCTTCATTAATTTAATAAGTATTGTAACATACAAATTATGTTTTTATGTGAATGCTATTAATAGTGATATGCCACACATACCTCACCTCCAAATATTTGTTCCTCGACGGAGAGGGGGAATATTCCTTGTCTGTTATGCAAGAGAAACTCAGGTCATCTCAATTCAATTATACCTAGATGCTTGTCAATTTTTCTATATTAAACTCCATGCAAGAAGTGTCCAGGTCATCCTGGTTTAATTATACTATGATTCTAGCATTTTCTTGCAACATTACAAGCTCAATGATGATAAATATATTTTAGTTACCGTGATCTAAGATGTTTCATGAAGTTGTAGAGATATTCATTTCATATTTCATTTTGCATTACATTATTTTGATCTTGTTGCATATAAGTGTTTCTTTTATAGGGTTTTGTATGTTATCTTGCTTATAATTTCATCTATATTCCTTTTCCATTCTTCTCATTTTGGACACATTGTTATTTAAGTTGAGGACATTTGGGTATCAAAAATATAGATTTCATGTTGCATTCTCAATTTTACATATTCCATCTTCATTATCATGCTTAATCATCTGCATAGTTCATTGTGTATGTGTCATTATCATTTTATCTTATTAAGCTTGTTCATTTTTATATAACCAATGTTTATTAACATACATATTTTGATCATTTAAATGACATCTAATCATAGTTATCATCTAGTTTTCTTTTATATTGTTTTTATCATTTTCATCACATTTTATATATCATGTTTCTTCATATTATAGGTCATTAAATCACATTTAGAACTTGTCAAACTCATTTTTAACTCATAAGTACATCATTACATGCATTATAATTATTTCATATCATTCATTTATTACCATTTCTTACATCATCCTATGCATTCCCCTTGTTTATATCATAATCATTCATTCATTCATTTAAATTTTTTGCATCATCACTCACATTGCATTAGATAAAATAGAGTTACATAAATAAACATTTAAGAAGTTCATTCATAAATCATTTCTAAGTCATCATCACATAATACATCATAACCTATTATGCATCCACATGAAAATAAATCATTCCATTATCAATCAATATGAATATCAAAGAAAATCATCACATCTTGCATATGTCAGTACTCACATATAAATATCATCATAAAAGTACATCATAAAGCAATCATAATAGAACTACACCATACATAAAGACTTCATCATACTAAAGTCCATAAAAACAATCAAATGTCCAAATGTCCTATGATATCTCATAAAATAATAATGTGTCCACAAGTGTCCATCAAGTCTATCAATACATAATGAAACAATAATGATACAATAATGATACAGAGTGTATATAGTGTCTATGATCCACTACCCCCTGACTCAGTATGTATCTGTCATTAGGATACAATCGATGGCCCTGTTGTAGATGGATCTCCTAAGCCTGTAGGTGGTCTTGGAGGATGTGAAGATGTACCCCCACAACTAGCAGATCCCTATCTTTGTACAACTTTCCACACTGCATATGAGCTCTCTCTAAATTTCCTAATCTACTGGTCTCTCAACATGACCTATCTATATGCCTCCTTCCAGTAGGTAATCTCATCATCATGCATAGATTATATGCATGTGGTCCTAGTGCCTCTATCAACTCTAGCTCATCTAACAATGTGTCTGCCTCACCCAGTCATTTAGTCTCACTCCAATATCACCTATGATAGCTCTATCTCTATCCTCTCTACCCGTCTCTCTAAACTAGGGACATGGTCATCCTGTACCTATGTCATTTCAAGTCTAACTAGAAATGCGTCAATATCAATATCCTCATCCTAGGCATCCCTCTTTATGAAAGGATCTTGACCACCCACATCCATATCAACCTACTCCTCCTGTGCCCCTATGTCCAACATCTGTACATCCTCACCTAAATTGAGTATCTTCTCATCTTGTATGGGCTCATCCTGTACATCACCTCCTTTTACCTATACAACCTCAACCTATACCTGTTCTTCTTATACCTATCCCTAAATTGGGGCATCTTTCTATATATCTTCCTATGTGGGGTGCCTACCAATATCTGTGTTGGTGGTGGTCTAGCTACCTATCTCACAGGGGGTAGCATCAATTAACATGGTCACACTCCTTCACCTCTCATCCAAGACCAACCTATGTTTCCTCTCTCTCCATCAAGACCACCATGTCCACCATCACCACCATCTCTGCCTCAGCTTCTCCTGCCTCACCCCCATCGCCTGTCTCATCATCCCTCTCTTGCATCTCTCTATGGTGGTCTCTCCACTAGATCTATCAATCTAGGGAATGGATGATCCTAAGATAAATCTCATAATATTCATTCATCCCTGGGTCTATGACCCCCTGTCTCATCGACCATGCCTAAAATGGCATGTCTAGGAACTCCTATTGTGTTATCTCAAAAGATACCATTGGCCCCTAATCATTTATCTCTTGATGAGTCTGAGAGAACTCTATCATAGCCTATGACATCCCTCAGATCCTATCTAATTTTCATAACACCTGGATAACTACTTGCATCTCTATAATGTAGGGCATCTGCCCAATTAGCCATTGTGACTCAAAATAGAAGCCTAGCTACCACTTGTCCTCCCATGGCTCACAACCAAGATATGGTCTCTAGATGATTGTATCTACAATATCAAAAGCATGTCTCCATAACTCTAGTCATCCCAGCTTATGCTAAGACTAAATAGATGCATATAGGAAAATATATGATTGTTCTATACCTTGGAATCTCAAATAAGTGGGTCATGTGATAGTAATGTGCTCCCACACCCATACATGGAGCAATGTCACTCCACTAGATAGAGATGGCCCTCTGTGGTAAACCACCTGATGTAAGTTATGCTACAAATAGACCAATAAACACATGCCCCATGCAAAATGGGTCCCCTCATCCATGATCCTCTGTAGGGTCTGGCCCCAGCCAACTGCAAATCTATGGGATCGTCAATCTGGATAGATGAACCCACCAATCGCTCCAACCAATACCACTAGGAGAGACTCATATAGATCTACCATCTCCTCCAAAATGATCTTCACCTCATTGATATCATCATAGAAAAATAATGCTCTGCACTCTACTAATCTATCATGCCTATCATACTGCACTAGCTCCCTAGCGATTGGAAGACCGAGGATGCGATAAAAATCCTCAAAAGTCACAGTCATCTCTCCTATAGGGAGATGAAAGGTACTTTTCTCTGAGTTCCATCTCTTAGCTAGTGTGGTCAACATCCCTAGATTCACCTGAATCTCGGGCATGTAGATCAAAAAATCACTAAGCCATATCAGATCACCTACCAGCTCTCCTGAATTGGGAGGTGTCTGGAAGCATCTGACTCTCTCAAAGTGGTGGTCTGGTAGCAGGAACAACATCTTCTCAGCTCTGATCTCTTCTCTCTCCAAGCTCCAATCTCTCAATGCCACATGTAAAAATGACCCTATAGTGGACCCTTTGGCCCTATATATAGCCTATGGACCCTTTTTGCTTGGT
This sequence comes from Chamaecyparis obtusa, assembly GCA_027943335.1. Taxonomy (NCBI): domain Eukaryota; kingdom Viridiplantae; phylum Streptophyta; class Pinopsida; order Cupressales; family Cupressaceae; genus Chamaecyparis; species Chamaecyparis obtusa. The sequence goes on from BSBK01003571.1 coordinate 2,294,677, forward strand.
GTGTGGACCCTACCTATCAAAATTTTCCTATCACCTTTGTTTTCACCCATGTTTATTCCAAATCTTTTTGTGAGATTGATCGTTGACCTAAAAAAACATATAAACTAATTAAAAATAAATAAAATAATAATTTTTTCAATCAATCTCTTGAGAGGGCATGCATAGGTCACTTTCGTCTGAAACATTGCCTGGGACAGGGGCAAAATGCTTGATTTTTCTTTGAAACAATGTGATCAGCACATTATTTCAAAGAGGGAAAAAATGTATACACTTAAAAATGACTTGATAAATTAATCAAATATTTATAATTTAATTAATATTGACTTGATGAATTAATTAAATATTTACTATTTAATTAATATTTATTTCCTCTACTATTAAATAAATTTTTCAACTTATTTAATATATTCACTTTATCCTATTCTTCTTATCCTAAGTCATCTAAATTAGTCTTATTAAAGTGATCTATTTAATTAATAAATTATACAATCACTAATATGACTAAGTCCCTTAGTCCATCTCATAGACCTAGTCACCTAACACATCATCTTGGCTAAAATAATTAATTTTTATTAATTATTAATAACCCATTTATCCTCACAAACACATCCTATTTTTAAGGGCTATGTGGCCTTATAAGACTTGGTTTCATGACCACATGTCTTCTCCTACACTAGGTCAAAACACATTTCCTATTCCTAAGGATCTTCTCAAGACACCTCAAAGGGTCAATGATGACTCATGGGACACTTGTACCAAGAGTCCTCGTGGAGAAAAGGTCTCCCCCCCTTCTTCTCAATGGTCTTTGTGAGACATTGACATGTGTCTTTCCCTTCCACCTTCTTCTCTTCCTTGTAAATGTAGGAGGAACATCCTCCCTATTCTTCCTCTCACATTCCAACTACATCCCATTTTCTCTCAACCCCTTCAACCAAGTCAATTTCAACCCTAGGATTCTCCACCTTTCAATCTGCACCTTATGATCTTGCCACCTAGGCTTGAGTCCTCCAAACCCCTATAAAAAGAGCCTTCTTATTCCTTTGATAACCTAATAGTAATAGTGATTTTCAAGCATCCAATCATCCAATCATCCAAGAAATCAAGCAATCAAGTAATCAAGCATCATTGTGAGCCATTTGCATAGAATTTCATCCACCATAGTTGCATAATCAAGGTTTTAGGATAGTTTTCTAGAGAAATCATCAAATCTCCACACTTTGAGAACATCTTGGGCAAAGGAGCATCATTTGAAAAACTGAGAGCTTACCATATCCAAGAAATCAAGGCTAGGAGGACAATGGAGACAAGCTACAATGGGTAAGTGAAGGTAAATATTTTATTTTAAGTTCATTTTGTTATTTGTATTCTTCATTGTGTTGCATTTAGATTTTTTAATAGCTTAATATAGTTAGTATTTAATTTCTAGTAATATACATCTAATTTTCATACACAAACAAGTTAGTCAGTAAAGGTAGAGACAATTTCAGTAAAGGGAAATAGGAGATAGACACTGATCAAAGCAAGGTAGGCACAAAGCAGTTACTGAGATGAGTACACATGTTACCAAGAAAGAATAAAATGTGTTACTGAGTAACATAGGCTGACATAACATATTATGTTGAATACATTGAATCTAGATCCTAAGCATAAACATTTTATAGATTTCAAGAAGATCATTTGGTAAAGAATTGGAGATATAAACAAAAATGATTGTGCATGATTAAAAGGTAAGATCCACCAATGAAAATTAAGTGGAATATATACATTGGATATGTAACCAATGCTAGCACTATTTAAGGAGAAGGATCTAGAACATTTACATCACTTCTACATCAAGTATAAAAGGATCAATGTATGAAGATCAGAATAAGGGAGACAGTCTAGAGAGTAGGTGATGATCAGTCAAAGAAGAATGTGAAGGTGATGAAGTGCAGAGAAGCTACTGAGAAACATAGAAGTTAGAGAAGAATTGTGAATGTGAATCAAAGTTGAGGCTACTGAGTACATAAGCTAAATTTGAATTAAAATTTAGAATGAGGTAAAATGATATTGAGCATATTGAGTTTGACAAGAATTTGTTGATGCATTACTACATACATATTTAGTACTAGTTTATATGTTAATCATAATTATAAAATCCCTTTACAAGGTAGGCCCTAATAGGTCTTATTTTGTAAATCCTTTAATGATGTAGGAGCATCAAGGCCAAGCACAAGGGCCTAGAAGGAACACTAGGATCATTGATAGATCCTAGGGGGAGTGAAGGACAAACATGACCATGATGGGTCATTTGGCATTTTAATGAGACCTAATGGACATTTAATTATTTTTTTAATATGTTTTGTTAAGTAAATTGATCACTTTGTAAAATGATCAATATTGTAAGCCTTGATGGTATTTGGAGGATCCTAAGTATAGATGAAGTTTTTTAATGACCTATAAGGTCTATAATGTTTGTAAGCTGGCCATTAGAGCCATTTAAAAGTGTCAAATGCACTAAGAGTGCTAAAAACATGTAAATTTTCCTAATTGGTAAAATAGGCCTAAAAGGCTTATGTAGAGGGTTTAAGAAGGGTTTAAGGTATTTAGTGTTAGCATGGGGGTCCTAAAGGCCTTTATAAAGTTGATTTTAATAAATAAAAATGTAAGGGAATGGAGGATTCTCGAGTTGACAACTATGTTGTCAACTTAACAACATAAACCAAATGTAATAGTCATATAACTGATGACTGTTAGTTACAGAGAAGTTTCTAACTAGTAAACCGATTGGAAGAGGCTATTTTGGGTTGTATGAGCATGATTTTGAGAGAGAGAGAGAGAGGATTTTAGGAGTTTTATAAGTGTTTTGGTATGTCAAGGAAATACTTGTAATGAAGTTTTGATCAATAAAGATTTATTTTCCTATGACTATCATAGTCTCTACCGTAAGGACACAATCCTCCTTTTGGTATTGTTAAACTCTTCATTCAATGAAATATTTATTGGGAATGAATTAAAATAGTTATGGTTTGAGTTTTTATTGATTACTATACAATTTTTGTATTGTTTTGTTAAGATTTGAAACAAAGAAAATCAAGTTATTGCTGATTGTTCCTAAATAGAGATTTTATGAAACCAGTCACTTGCTTGAAGACATCATGAATGTATAAGACTCCCCCACTTACTATGGTTAATGTGGCTTGTGGGGAGATTATAAAAAAAATGTACTATATGTGTCCATAGGATTTTTTATGCAGGGATGGACAGGAGATTGAAGAGATGATCAAACATTGTTGAAAAATATTGATTGAAGGGTACATGGTGATTGGACCAGTCAAGGTCTGAGAGTTCCACCCAAAGGAGGGCCAATTTTTATGGCATGTAATGTCATGATAGTTTTATTATATGGTGTTGGATCTCTTGGTAGGATCCGAAAGTATTTGGAGATTTCATTTTGATAAACCCTTAGGCTTGTGTATCTAGGAAGGAGGGGATGAAATTTGATCATTAATAAACTCTACTTGAATGTTGGGAGGTTTGGGGATGAAATTTCTTAGTACTTTCTTTGTAATAGGAGGGCTAATGAAGGCTAATTTTAGGGAAACATGGTACTGGTTTGGGCATCTAGTCCAAAGGAGCAGTATATGCTTATAAGATATGTTGTGTAATAGGGATAAGGGTATCCATATATACTCTTATTATTTTTAATATTTTGGGAAATGTTTGAGTTATCCTCGAAAAACCTGTTGAGCAGGGCTACCAGGGATTAAGGCCTAGTGAGCACCTGGGTAAGGGATAGTTGAGAGATTGAGTTGATTAGATGAAACCATTGATGTGTTTGAGGGACATTGGGATGTTTAAAAAGGTGTGGAGCCTATTGGTGGCATAAGATCTTGTTTTTCACTCTGATAGGGTATGGTGTGGATTTGATCAAGGAGAATGATCCTATGGAAGAAGCTTGTTGGGTGTTGTGATACCATTATTGGAGTTCCTCTAGGAACTTGTAGATTGAAAGTCCACCTAGGCCTCTACATCAGTTGGTGCACAAGGATTGTGAGTAGTAAAAAATGAATCCATTACCTTTGGATAATAAACGGGAAAATATTTTAATTTGTTTTGGCAATTATATCTTTGAGAAGAAGTAGGATATTGGTTGGAAGATGGAGAAATTTAAAAATAGGGACAATCCTAATGATAAGGGACTTTGGAATTTGAAAAGTGTGTAAATAGGGATAGTTAGTTGTCCTATAGTTGATCAAAGAAAGGATAAAGGAAAGGAGGAGTTGCAGAGGCAGCCTATGAAGAAGTTGGCATAAAAAATATAGTCAAAGCACAAGAAATTGTATAAACAACAACAATACTATCCTAGGAAGGGATACATAAACAAAATTTTTATTAAAAACATTTATTAATGGCATGTGAATACAGGTTGGAGATGAAGAAATCAAGTTATACTTGGGGATTATTTGAATCCTACACAAAAATGGACAAAGAGAATTGATGCATTGAAGAAATGGAGCCACTCTTGGGACTAGATTTTTTTTGGTGGAGAGAGCCAAGAAAAATGTAATATATGTTTCCATAGGATTTTTTATGTAGGGATGGATAGGAGATTGAAGAGAGGATCAAACATTGTTGAAAAATGTTGATTGAAGGGTACATGGTTATTGGACTAGTCAAGGTTTGAGAGTTCCACCAAAAGGAGGGCCACTTTTTATGGCATGACATGTCATGATATGTTTTGTAGATGTTTTTTTATCCCTTGGTAGGATCTAGATGTGTTTGGAGAGTTCATTTTGATAAAACCATAGGCTTGTGTACCTAAGAAGGAGGGTTTGGTGGTTGGAGTATATTTCACATTTACTATATTTCTTCTCAATATTCTTGATTTTTGAACTAATCAATCACTTTTGAAATAAATTCAAGTCATTATCAAAAGTATTAGAGTCATCAAAATCATAAATTTTCTCAAATCAATTAATTTGTCTTCTTTAGGCGTAAATAACCCATGATTTATCCCTAAGTCTTAGTTTTGATAAATAAATTACATTTATTTATTCCCATTTTCTTAAGTTTCACAATTAATTAATTTGACATTAATTAATTGACTTATTATTAATTTATGGAATTTTCATAATTCCTAAATCCTCATTTCCATTTTGTGAGAATAAATGAATTTTAAAATTCAATAATTCCCTCCTTTTGCCAAATGGGATTTTATCCCTTAATTTATGCTTCACCCACTTTTATAGTCTCCACTTCCTCTTTTTTAGCCCCCACCTTCCCTTTTTCCTTTTTTCATAAATTGTCATTGTTTATGACAAATTTCCCTTTTTAACTTACTAATTTCTAATTTTACATCAATTTGTCATAATTAATGACAATTTTCCTCTTTAAAATTTTCCAATTTCCATAATCTATGAAAATTTCCCTTTTGCACACTTAATTACTAAATTTGCAATTTCTCTTGTAAATTCTATCAATTGAGATCATTTCACTCATTTTTGGTTAACCAAGATCCTTGTATTCTCTTGCTATCACTTTGCTTTCAACATTTTGTGCATCTTGTGTCATTATCAAGAGAAACATAACATCATTCTTATGGAGAAGAAATGAGAACATGGAAGCTACATTTGAAGGGGGTTTTATGTTATTTTTTCTTATATTTGTGAATCCTTGTTTGAAATAGATTTTATGGTAGATTAGATTGGTTTTAATATATTGCTTATGAGATTTGTGGTTCTCTCATTTATGCTAATCATGCCTTTTTCTAGTCTTACACAAGGAAGCTAAGGGTGTGAACCCATCCATATTTTTGGGGTCCATCCCCATGACTATCTTCACAAATGTCTCATATTTGATTGTGGATCTCCAAATGGCCATGGGAAAGGAAGAAATTAACTTATGTGTTACAAAAAGGAGATCCAACTAAAGGTCCAACTGCCAAAAAATGAGTCTAGTATGATAGGTTGACCTAGATGCTTCCTATTATGCTAATAAACCAACCACTCTAAGGGACTAGGGACATTATCATCTTTATTGATCTGGGTCATCACCACTCCATGCTCTAGTCTTTCATCATCCTTGGATGATGTATGTTCTTCAGGTGGAGGGATATTCTCTTGATTTTTAATATTATTTCCTCTAATCCTGACTGCTTCTCTAAATGTAGATCTAGATTTGAACTTGATTGAGTGTTTGGATTTGGATCCAATAGTGTGGTTGATGGAGGAGGGATCTGATTATTTGAAGGACTGCTAGGTATTGGGGGCATGGTCATTCCTGAGGGTTCAGTTTCCCCCATAGCCATGGTCTATTTATTTATCCTTTGTTTGTCTTTGAGCTCTCTCTTTTCCTTTTCTATTGCTTTCATGGCTTTACAAAGATCATCCTCCATTCACCTATATTCTTCTTCTTTAAGCTTCTACTCTTCCTTGGACTCTTCCTTCATTCTTACCTCTTCCTCCCTTTTCTTTTTTTCTTCATATTCTTGGAGGAGGTGTGCTTGATCTTTGACCATGATCATATCATCAAAGCCCCTGACAATGAGGATGTATATGTTGGAACCTAGGTCCAAATTGGATACCAGCTTGTCTGGGGTTCTATCTTCACTATCTCAAGCTTGCATATCAACAAATACTGGCTTGCTCTTGTTTGATCTCAATGGGGAAGTCATCTAGCATGACTTGGGTGTTCCTTTAATTCTTTTTTGGGGTACATACCAAAGGTACATCTACTTCCTCTTCAACCTCCATCTCATCTTCTATGGTAATGTGTAGGAGACCAGGAGGAGAGAAACTAATCTTTTTTCCTCAAGAGATGGTTGTGTGAATGCTAAGGGTTATGTTCCAAGTCTAATGGTGATTCCTTTCTTGGTGGTGGAGAAATTTTTTTGTGATCTATAAATTTGTGTTCCTAACTCCTCCATAATTAATTCAATTAGGGCCACCTTGAGGGGATCAAGTTGTGAAGAAGAATAGGTATCCACCTTATTTTTAGTTCATCTTTCATATCATTGGGAGGGTTGAGTCACTATCTTGATACTCTGTGGGAAAACCTTCTCAAAAAGGGTGTGGCCTTTTTGTACAATTTCTTTTGTGACTATTTCTATGTTATATTCCTCTCAGGTGTTCCAATCAATATATTCCAAAGGGAGACTTCCCATGTTATTATGATTAAAAGTAGTATCTAGAACTGTTGTCTTATCCACATATTTCTCTAGGAAGGATCACAAAAATATCTCCATTTGTTCAACATTAAGACATTGATAAAAAAACCACAATACATCAAAATCATCTTTTCAATATGTCAAAAATTCCTTGAGATGAGGGACATGACCAATGAAAGTACTAGGCAATGCCTTATTTAGTCATCCCCTAGGATCAAACTAGTGTCATTGTAAGTAAAATCTCTCCAACTAAATGCACTCCAATTCTATCTCTACTTCATTTGTGGCTACTAGGGTATATTTATAATCCATGCAAGAGAATGTGAATCCCACTGCTTTTACCTTTTTGTCATTAAATGTGTTATGGATGTCAAAAATATTCCTACAAAACTCAAACAGGCTAATCAAGTCAATAAAATATCATAGGAGGAGAAGAGCCTTCCTTGTGAATTCATAAAAATTAATGTAGGTGTGCTATCAAAATTGCAAGAACCAAATTCCACATGGTTTGATGAGGTCCATGACATTTTGAGATTGCTAGAATCCAGGGTATCCTTGTAGATAGGTCATTTGGCTATATATAAATGCATCATTGACATAGAAAAAAAGATGAAAAGGAATTTTACAACTAGAGATGGGGATAGTAATCCCATGGGAGATAAAAACCCTTGGTTTCTCCCATGTGATAATTTGTGTTGAGTCCCTCATACTCTCAGAGATGAGCTACCATCCATACTACATAATAAGTAATATACAATTGTCTTTTTTGTCAGACTTCTCATATCTGTCGATCAATACTATTAGAGATCATCTAGGCCCAATAATAATAGCTGGTAGCCTCAACAATATTTAAAATCACATGGTGCATCGAAGGGGATACTCTTTTACATCTAGCTCCCCAAATATGTTACATAATGCACTGATGATTCCTTGCATGGGTAGAATGAACTCATTTCTAGTGATAGTGGTAACCATATCTGATATATCCTTATGTGGATATACAAGCCATTGTGTGTTTATGCACTTCTTAAAATTGATCTCCATAGACTAGTATTCTCTCATGGTAAAATATTTATTTGGCACTAACATGTTCTTTTTTCTAGGGATACAGAAAACCATTGCAATTATAGTGATATCTAATGCCATGATTATAGTACTGGTGTAGGGGCACCCTTCTAAGGGCTCCCACCATCACCAATTTTGTTGTGAAAGAAATTCTTTATGAAGGTTTGTAATTAGAATAAGAGCTTTAAGCTCACTTGGTGTGTGTATGCATAATTGAGGTCCTAGAGTCTTAGTTTGGTCTTCTAATTTGATTGTATAGTGACTCAGGGCATGATGTCATCCTGAGGTCACTTCTTCTTTAGATGGGCTAGAGTCTTAAAATAGGGGTTTGGGAAGTAGTAGTGCAAGTGTGCCTTGTCATAGACCTAAGAATGGTCTTAGGAGGTAGAGAGAGCAAAAGTTTCTCAAAAAGTTGCTAGCAACTTTTCCTAATGAAGGTCTAAACCTTACCAAAGAGGCTCTAAGCCCTAACCTAGCTCTAACCCCAAGGAGGAGACTATATATGACCTGGAAAACCCTAATTCAAGGGTTGGTAATCATTGTGTATGGCCTGGAGTTGGAAAGACCTTACTGTGACTATGAAAATGTGTGCCAGTCAAGATTTATGGCATGATTTGATGTGTTAAAGGATTGCATAGAGTATCTTTGACATTGTAGATTTTCTTTGTTGTTTTTAATTCCATTTGTGTGTGCTTAGAGTAATTAATTTGTTCATTTGTGTGTATATTATTTTTTGTTTTGAACCTGCCAGTCCCCTGTCCAGTTTGGAGGGGTTTGTAGTGTAGGGCCTGTAACTCCAATCCCCACTATGGAAACACCATGGGTCTTTGGGATATGGTATTAAAGAATCTAACCTATACATACATGCAAGTAGGGCCCTAGGTTTTGAGTACAAGCTATTTATTGACCAAGCCCTAGGCGAGACTAAGCAATGCCCGACTAGGTATGGTCAATCTTTAAGAAGCTCTAGAGGACAAGGGAGAAAGTTTCAAGCCAAACCCTTTGGAGGAGTTTAAGAGGGATGTATGAAGGTTAAATTGTGTGCAGGATAGATCCCCACCAATCCATTTGAGGTGTTAATAAAAATAGATTAGCCCTATGACTCAAAAAGGCCTAAAAGCCCTAGCAACCCTCATTTTTGGTTGAGGTGTTGTACAGATAGTTGAAGACCCAAAACCCTAAAAATCCTTGAGGGTTGGGAATTTGAATAGAGGTTATTTTGGAAATCTAGCCTTGTTTCTTTGGAATAAGTGGGTCAAAAGTCCTTAAAACCCAGAGAGGAGGCCAAATAGGAGCTCTTTCTTGTAGCCCTATTTTGTGAAGAAACTTTGAAATCGGGTAACAACCCAACTTCATCATTACCTTGCAGATATTTTATTTGATGAAAAAACACCTTGGAAGTCAAAATTTACCTTTTCAGAGCCTATGGAATTGATTAAGCCATTAAAACCCTTATTGGTCTTTGTAAGGGAATGGAGCTAGGAAGAGTGCAAACTAGCTAAGTGGAAGGAAAGCTTACTATTGGTGGTAATATTGGGCTAGCTTAGGTGATCCTACTAAGAAGAGGAGTCCTATAGACCAAGGTGTGTGTGTAGAGAACACTAGGATCCAGGATAAGGATTAGGGAGCATAGACTAAGGTAGTCTATCCCAATCTCCCCATCAGATTGGTATCAGAGCGGATGAGGCTTCAAAAGTGGATATTTGGAAAGTGAATGTTTCAACCTCTGGAGGAATCAATTGGGTCATCTTAGAAGAAGAAGATGGTGACAAATGCAGAGTTAGCCAAAAAGGTAGAAGATCAGGAGGAAGCCAATAGACTCCTAGAAGAAAGATTGTATCAGATGGAACAACTCTTGTATGATGTCCAAGAAAAGGTAGATAAAGTGAAAGATAGAATGGAGGAGCAAGATGATAAGGAAAAATGGGTGACTATAGATAATGAAGTGCCTACACCTAATCCTCCTACTCAAGATGAGAATTTCTTGAAGGCACTAAAGGCCATCACTAGCAAGGCACTTGAAGGTGTTCCACTTCTTACTAGTAGGATGGACACTGAGCTTGTAATGCAATGGATAGAGGGTATGGAGAATCACTTTGAGTGTGAAGGAATATTTGAGGCACAAAAGGTAAAAGTGGCTAAAGCAAGATTGAGTGGCCAAGCTCTAACTTGGTGGAACTGTCTCCAAGAAGAAAGGGAGAAAAAGGGAAAGAACCCTATTGCAAATTGGAAAGCTATGGTAAATAGAGTGAAGGAAGCATACCTGCCTATAGATTATGAAATCCAGTAGCATAGAAGAAGGTTGAACCTCAAGAAAAAAGAGACAGATGTAACCACCTATACCTAAGAGTTCCACAAGTTGATTCTAAGGTCCAAGGTGAAAGAGGAGGAGAGCATCAAGGTGGCAAGGTATTTAAGTGGACTTAATGGAGTATAGCAAAGGAGATGAATATGTTTATGCCTACCATAGTCCTTGGATGTCAGCACATGGCACAAAAGCTAGAGGATAAGCAAAGAAAGAAGTAGGAACCTAACTCCAAAAATAGAGGTAGAGGTAGGGACTCTAGAGGGGGTCAAAGAGGAGGTTCTAGTGGCAGCAGAGGTGACTCTAGAAACCAAGGATAGAGTAGACTCCTAGAGCAGGTCGTAGAGACTCATTTAAGAGGAACATTTGGTAGATGAAGAGGATCTCAGGATGGTAGACAAAGAAGTACAGGAAGAAGTAGCTCCTACTTTGCCACAATGAAGTTTTATCAATGTGGACAGCTTGGACACCCTATTTATAGGTGTCCTAATAAACCTACAAGCTCTAGTGGTGAAAAGAGGGTAGCCTATACCCAAGAAGATGGCAATAGTTCATGTACTAATGAAGTAAGAAAGATAGAACTAGAAATGGAGAAGAACTTGATGTTTAGGAGAGTACTAATAAGGCAACCTAACCAAGGAGAACCCAAGCAAAGGAGGACTCTTTTTAGAGTCAGATGCAAGATCCAAGGTAAATTTTGCAAGGTGATCATTGATTCAGGATCAACTAACAACATCATATTAGATGAATTAGTCAAGAAGCTAAAACTTGTAAAGATTCCCCATGAAAACCCTTATAAGGTGACTTCATTGAATCAAGAGTAGAGTATCTTAGTGAATGAGTAGACATGGGTGGACAATTCCATAGGTGGTTATAAGCATAAAGTTCTTTGTGATGTCTTACCCATGGATGCATTCCATCTCCTATTGGGAAGACCCTAGCAATTTGATAGGAAAGTGCTCTATGATGGAGAAGAGAACACCATTTCCTTTAAGAATGATGGCAAGAAATTCAAAATTCAGTCTCTGAAAGAGGGTGATGAAGCAGCCTCAAGGACACCTAGTGTGTTACTTAGAAATGGAAAAGAGTTCTTACACTCATTGCATGATGATGAAATAGTGAGATGTGTTATTATGGTCAAACCAAAGGGAGAGGAACATGAATTGCAGGTAGAGACACCTATAGAGGTGAAGAAAATATTAGAAGAGTTCAAGGACATTGTGAGTGATGGAGCACCTACAAATCTTCCTCCAAGAAGGGTCATAAGTCATCAAATAGACTTTGTACCCAGTGCATCTCTACCTAACAAAATAGCCTACAAGCTTACCCCTGACCAAAACAAAGAAGTAGCAAGGTAGGTACAAGAGCTATTGGATCAAGGACCGATAAAGAAAAGTATTAGTCCATGTACAGTCTTGGTGGTATTGGAATCTAAGAAGGGAGGCAAGTGGAGACTTTGCATTGATTCAAGGGCCATCAATAGGATTACTATCAAGTATAGATTCCCAATTCCTAGGATACAGGATTTCATGGACTATTTAGGAGGGGCCATGTATTTTTCAAAGCTAGATCTCAAAAGTGTTTATCACCAAATAAGGATTAAGGAGGGTGATGAGTGGAAGACCTCTTTTAAAACCACAAATGGATTGTATGAATGGCTTGTGATGCCATTTGGGCTTACTAATGCCCCAAGCACCTTCATGAGGTTGATGAATGAGGTCTTGAAGGACTTCATAGGAAGATTTGTGGTGGTGTATCTAGATGACATACTCATCTATAGAAAAACTAAAGCAGAGAACCTTGAACACTTAAGGTTAGTATTGAAGAGGCTACATGAGGAACAATTGGCTATTAACCTTGAGAAATGCAAGTTCATGCAGCAAGAACTAGTTTACTTGGGATTTGTGGTGTCCAAGGGCACTTTGAAGATGGACCTAAGCAAGGTAGAGGCAATACTAAATTGGCCTACTCCTAAAATAGGGACTAAGGTTAGAAGCTTCCATGGTTTGGCACAATTTTATAGGGAATTTATCAGAAACTTTAGGGGTATATGTGCACCAGTGCTTCACACCATCAAGGGAGGACTCAAGAATAAGTTCAAATGGATTGAAGTAGCTTAAAAATCCTTTCAAGCATTGAAACAAGAGGTAGCTACCAAACCATCCTACTCTTACCTACTTTTGATAAATTGTTGACCATTGAATGTGATGCAAGTGGTGTTGCAGTAGGGGGTGTATTGAGCCAAGAGGGAAGGCCTATGGAATTTTTTAGTGAGAAACTCAATGAAGCAAAGAAGAGGTATTTAGCCTATGACTTAGAACTATATGCATTAGTGAAATGCCTTAAGAAGTGGAGGCATTACCTCCTACCCAAAGAATTTTTGGTGTTCATAGATAATCAAGCCTTGAGCTATATTAATACTCAAGAAAATCTTAGCAACAGACACTTAAAGTGGATGGAGTATCTCCAATCCTTTACCTGCACTATCAAGCATAAGTATGGACAACTCAATAAGGTAGCAGATGCCTTAAGTAGGAAGCTCTTGATTGTCCAAGAAGTTCAATTGCAAAGCATTATAATAGCAGGTTTCAAGGATCTTTATGAGGAGGATGAAGACTTCTCAAAAGCCTACAAGGTGTGCCAAAATTTTGAGAACAACTTTCATGGAGAGTATGCAGACTACACCCTTCAAAATGGACTCTTTTTTAAAGGCAATCAGCTATGTGTGCCTAGGGGATCCATGAGGGAAAATATGATTCAAGAGAAGCACAACGGTAGCCTAAGTGGACATTTTGGCATCAACAAAACTATAGAGCTAGTACAAAGATACTACTTTTGGCCTAAGTTGGCAAGAGATGTAAGAAGTTATGTGGAACAGTGTGGGATGTACCAAAGAGCTAAAGGAGGTTCAAGAAATGTAGGGCTCTATCAACCCTTACCAGTTCCAAATAGGCCTTGGGAGTGTGTAAGCATGGACTTTGTGGTTGGACTCCCTAAAACTAAAACTGTTATGGATAGCATCTATGTTGTAGTGGATAGGTTCTCTAAGATGAGTCATTTCATTCCATGTAGAACAACTCATGATGCAAGCTATATAGCACATCTCTTTTTCAAAGAGATTGTAAGGATTCATGGACTCCCATTGAGCATTGTATCAGATAGGGATAGCAAGTTCATGGGTCATTTTTGGAAAACCTTATGGAAAAGGTTGGGAACTAATCTCTCATTTAGTTCAGGTTACCATCCACAAATTGATGGTCAAACTAAAGTCATAAATAGAGTATTGGGAAATTTTCTAAGGTGTTTGACCAAGGAGTATGGGTAGACTTGGGATCTAGTCATTCCACAAGTAGAGTATACCTACAATGATAGTGTGAATAGGACCATAGGAAGGAGTCCTTTTGAGGTTGTGTATGGGAGACACCCTAGAATAGTGTGTGAACTAAGAGACCTTGGTTCAATGGAGATGAAGAGTGGCCAAGTAGAGGACTTCACTCAAACTATCTAGGAGGTCCAAGAATAGGTAAATAAGGCTATCATAGAATCCACTCAAAAGCTAAAGGCTAAGATAGATGAAAGAAGAAAAGAAGTTTAGTTCAAGGTAGGGGACTATGTGGTGGTTGACCTAAGAAAAGAAAGGATTCAAAAAGGCATGCCTACTAAGCTACAAATGAGAAGAGTAGGGCCTTGTAAAATTATGGCCAAATATGGTGAAAATGCATACAAGGTGGACTTACCATCAGATTTGGTTATCTCACCAGTGTTCAATGTTGGTGACCTGGTATTTTTGAAAGGTGATCCACCATAGCAAGGTGAAGATCAGTCAAGGGTGTTGTAGGACATAGACAACAATGCCATGCCAAAGAAGAAGTAGCCCATAGAAGAGTAGGTTTTGGAGTCCTGGGTGAAGAAAGCTACCAAGCATCAAGTGTATATGGAACACCTAATAAAATGGGTAGGTCAACCTAAATCTGAAGCCACCTGGATTGAAGAAAGTTAGTTCAAGAAACTAGGCATAGACCTAGCTCTTCTTGACCCCAAAGTGCCTTAGTTTGTGCTGAGGGGGAGTATGGTGCAGAGGCACCCTTCTAAGGGCTCCAACCATCACTAATTTTGTTGTGAAAGAACTTCTTTATGAATTTTTTTAATCAAAATAAGAGCTTTAAGCTCACTTGGTGTGTGTAGGCCTAATTGAGGTCCTAGAGTCTTAGTTTGGTATTCTAATTTAATTGTACAATGACTTAGGGCATCATGTCATCTTGAGGTCACTTATTCTTTAGATGGGTCAGAGTCTTAAAATAGGGGTTTGGGAAGTAGTAGTACAAGTGTGCCTTGTCATAGACCTAAGAATGGTCTTAGGAGGTAGAGAGAGAAAAAGTTGCTCAAGCAAGAAAAAGTTGCTAGCAACTTTTCCTAATGAAGGTCTAAACCTTACCAAAGAGGCTCTAAGCCCTAGCCTAGATCTAACCTTGAGGAGGAGACTATATGTGACCTAAAAAACCCTAATTCATGGGTTGGCAATCATTGTGTATGGCCTGGAGTTGGAAGACCTTACTATGACTCTGAAAACATTTGCTAGTCAAGATTTATGGCATGATTTGATATGTTAAAGGATTGCACAGAGTATCTTTGACATTGTACATTTTATTTTATTTTTTTACTTCCATTTGTGTGTGCTTAGAGTAATTACTTTGTTCATTTGTGTGTATATTAGTTTTTGTTTTGAACCTACCAGTCCCCTGTCCAGTTTGGAGGGGTTTGTAATGTAGGGCCTGTAACTCCTATCCCCGTTGTGGAAAAAACACAGTTCTTTGGGATATGGTATTATAGACCCTAACCTATACATACATGCAAGTAGGGCCCTAGATTATGAGTGCAATCTATTTATTAACCAAGCCCTAGGTGAGACTAAGTAGTGCCTGGCTAGGCATGGTTAGTCTTTGAGAAGCTCTAGAGGACAAGGGAGAAAGTTTCAAGCCAAACCCTTTGGATTAGTTCAAGAGGGATGTATGAAGGTTAAATGGTATGTAGGATATATCCCCACCAATCCATTTGAGGTGTTAATACAAATAGATTAGCTCTGTGACTCAAACAGGCCTAAAAGCCCTAACAACCCTCATTTCGGGTTGAGGCATTGTACGGATAGTTGAAGACCCAAAAACCTAAAAATCCTTGAGGGTTGGGAATTTTAATAGAGTTTATTTTGGAACTCTAGCCTTGGTTCTATGGAAGAAGTGGGTCAAAAGTCCTTAAAACCCAAAAAGGAGGCCTAATAGGGGCTCCTTCTAGTAGCCCTATTTTGTGAAGAAACTTTGAAATCGGGTAACAACCCAACTTCATCATTACCTTGGAGCTATTTTATTTGATGAAAAAAAACCTTGGAAGTCAACATTTCCCTTATCAGAGCCTATGGAGTTGATTAAGCCATTAAAACCCTTATTGGTCTTTGTAAGGGAATGGAGCTAGGAAGAGTGCAAACTAGCTAAGTGGAAGGAAAGCTTACTATTGGTGGTAAGATTGGGCTAACTCAAGGGATACTAATAATAAGAGGAGTCCTATAGACCAAGGTATGTGTGTAGAGAACACTAGGATCTAGGATAAGGATCAGGGAGCATAGACTCAGCTAGTCTATCCCAATCTCCTGATCAAGTACCATCTAGAAAGGAACATGTGTGTGTGGCCTCTCAATAATATCTTACCAAGGTATCAATGGATTTTTGTGCCTTAGAAGAGGTGGTAAGAAACCTTCTTGGATTAGATCTGATTGAGAAATATTAGTGCATTCCTATTGCTTGGTAGCTTTTCCTTGTCAGAGACTTTCATTAATGTCATTCAGACTGCACTCCCCAAGGTCCATGTCAGTTAGGAGCCAGAAAAAACTCTCCATATTTGAATTATGGGTGACACTATCCTTGATATATTTCATTGTGAGAGGTGTCCTTTCCAATTACCTTTCTTCCTTTCTTTTCTTTTTGAAAGGTCTGGGGATCTTTTCCTCTGGATCCCCTCCTTGTACCGATAATTATGAAGCCATGATATATCTATTTTTCCTATAAAATGAGTCATTATTAGTACACATAAAGAGAAAAACCATGTCAGTAACAATTTATAATACTTATAGTATTAGGGTTTGAATAATCTATGTTAGTTGTGTCTAGTAACAAACAAATTATGAAGTGCCAAGTATATCTAGGACCTGAAGACCAAAATTATTAGCTAAAGAAATTTTATCCATGTGATAGTCTTGGTAAATGATATCGATGAGATCCTTTTACTATTGTGGTAAAGGAAATGGGAGTCACAGTACCCAAAGACTGGAGGTATCCAACAATGACTTAATATTTCTGCCACGAGGGATATTAGGACTTAGTTGAGGTTTGAGATATGGAAACTTTTTATTACTAGCAATGACTAAGTCCAGGGAAATTTAAATCCACCACTCAAAAGTGACAAAGAGTTGGGCATTGCAGCTTTACATTTATGAGGACCAATGGCTAGTTTATAACAAGGGTGTCAAAATAGCTTTTACAATGTGGGTTCTGACATATGGCCTACCTTTAGGCCAAAGTTGGGTAGGTTCTTAAGAGGAGAACCTAATGTTGATTGGGAATCCATGAACTAGGTGTGGGATAGAAAAATATGCCTTATGAGATAAATATAGGTGAGGTAAATAAATCAAGGCACACAAAGTGGAGACTATGAAAACCCTACTTAGCATTGAAGCATCAAAAAAACCATGCTCGCAACCCTCCAAGCTCAAAAAATTAGGGCATGCAAAAGTGACAAACAAAAGGGAAGCCCTAATTGTCAAAAACTTAACTAGCATGTGTATAGAAATGGTATAAGCGACGTTTTATAAGTGACACTTTTATAAGCAACATGTATATATAATTTTATAAGCGATATTTTATAAGTGACATTTGTATAGAATGATATAACACTTTTATAAAATAAATGACATTTTGTATAAGGAACATTTGTATAAGGGACATTTTTAAATGCTATTTGTAGATGTAATTTTGTATAAGTGACATTTTTATAAGCAACATTTGTATAAGGGACATTTGTATAAGGAACCTTTTTAAGTGACATTTCCTATAAGGGACATTTGTATGTCTGTGACTAGACATGATATGGTCATGTTAGGTGGTAATTGTATAAGCGACAATTGTATAAGTGAAATTTGTATAAGTGACATTTTGTAAATGTAATTTTGTATAAGTGTCATTTTGAATAAGTGCCATTTTGCATAAGTGACATTTCCATAAGTGACACTTTTAGACATTACACAATAACTAAAATAAATATGTTAAAAATATGGGTACCTTATTATAATATAAATAAATTTAAATCATAATTAAACTATACCATGAAAGTCTATAGATTAGACTTTTATAAGTGACACTATTATAAGGGATATGTGTATGGAATGATATAAGAGACAATACTATAAGTGACAATTACATAAACGACATTTCCGTTGGTGACATTTTCATAATCGACATTTTTATAAGTAACATTTGTAAATCCCATGTAATTTATTTGATATCTTCATTGACACTCTTGTACCCAAACTATATTATGGTAGGAAGGCTTTGTAAAATCCTAAATGTGTTGTAAAATTAATCCATGTTTGGGATATGAAGGCTTTGTTTGGTTTTGCTAAATTATTCTAGAAAAATTTTTCTCTAAAGTTTCTATCTAACTTTTTTGTATCCAAATGCAAAAAGCTAAAAATAATAAAAACTAATGAGTCCACCCTGGAAAAAATGTCTAAAATTTTGAAGCAGGAGCTTGATACAAAATATAACAAACTCCATGTATAGAACTTTGTGGAAAAGTAGGGAACTCAACCACCGATTTGTATTTTTTAGTTGGTCCTATGAAGCATAAAATTTATTATAATTAAAAAAATCGCATTCATCTACATTTGCTTTATCATTTTCATTGAAATAAATGATAAAATAGTAATAGCATGTGATACGAGTTTTGCACAGTTAATGAAAAAAATTTACAAATTAAAAGCTCATAAGTCTAACAATACTATACTACAATTTTTGGGTATAAAAATGTATTATGGTACATTTGTCTAGATACAAAAGTAGACATGAATTCTATATTTTAGATTCTCCTAAACTCAACTATGTAACAAGATTCTATGTTTTAGATACTAAATCCATAAAAGATCCTCCTGAACTAAACTGAGTAACCAAATTCTTTGCTTTTAATACTAAATCAACAATAGTGTATTACCACTTTACACACTATTCATAATATAACTTGAAATCTAAAATTTAAGTCAAAGGTAACAATGCTTACTACAAAATGCTTCGTGTCTTCATGCATCAATACATATACTTTGTTTATGCTTTATGTTTTGGATTGCAAATCTTCAATCCATAGATTTACTTAGTCTCAAATTATTTTGAGATCTTTTATTTTTGGTTGTGATCATGATACATTGTCTTCTACAAAGTAGAGATATAAAAGATTTAATATATACTCAATCAATTCCTTAATCACTCTCTAATACAATTAAGGGGATAGGGAGTTTGTGGAAGGGAGAGACCGCGTAATTTCAGTCACATGACAGTTAGTCCCAACATTGGGGTTATACCTTGAGGGAACCCACTTGTAGATTGTTTTATGTGATCTTTGTATAGCAAGTCTTTCATCCTTCTTAGGTTAGTGATTTGGAGTGAAGTAAGAAATTAGGACTTAAGTATGTATTACAAATCATGGATTATTCTTCATGTAATTTGATTTAAATGCCTAATTTAGTATGTTAATCATTAGGAATTAGATTTTTTCTAGTGTAGAATGGTACATGTTTCCATTCTTAAATGCCATCCAAACCCTAATTGAAGATTTTAGAGGACATTAAGTAAGGTCCTAGTTGGAGACATTACAAGTGGTATTAGAGCATGATCCTACCATCTCGTGGGGTAAAAGATAAAACATAGGCTCTACACATACATATTCTTATAATTATATCAAATATATATTAGAAAAAAATTATAAATATTATTGATATATTATTTATGGTTTATATGTTTTTTCTTGTAATCAATCAAAATAAATAGAGGAAGTACTATAGGGAATTACAGTTTACTAGTTCCCCCAACATAAGTAGGCCACCCCAAGGGATGCAATTGTCATAGTGGCATGTTCCTGCCCCTTGTGGGCCAAGAGGTGAGTTTTCATAGTGGGACACTACATGCTCTTGGGCTTAGTTGGATTGAGAAGTTTATAAGTTCTCTCTCGAAGCTTTCCTACCAAACTTAACCATGATTGATTATGAAAGACATGTTTAGCACTCTTTATTTTTCAATCAGGAAGAAGGAATCTAATAATGTGTATTAGGTATGCTTTGCATATTTATGCATCAATGTATATGTACTTCATGTATGCCTCTTGATTTCATGTATTAATGTGTATACTTCATGTATGCTTCATGTCTTCATGCATCAATACATATACTTTGTGTATGCTTTATGTTTTGGATTACAAATCTTCAATCCATAGATTTACTTGGTCTCAAATTATTTTGAGATCTTTTATTTTTGGTTGTGAGCATGATACATTGTCCTCTACAAAGTAGCACTTATTTTTTGAGTTATTATGTAATTAAAAATGATGAATCCCTTGTTGATGCTTATAGCTTCGATCAGATAAAATTCATAATATATATATATATATATATAGATACATACATAAATACATACATACATATACATATACATACATATATATATATATATATATATATATATATATATATATATATATATATATATATATATATAT